>VZRF01000187.1:1225364-1247956 GCA_013396875.1 Vireo altiloquus
TGTCCGCACACCGACAGCCGCCGCTGCCCCCCACTAAAACTCTTCTGGGGACGCGTCTGGGTAGTTCAGGGTCTTCCTGTCTTTTCATTCCGCACTAAAGGAGAGGCAAAGGCAGCCTAGGTGCTGCCTTTTCTGGAGATGGGAAAACACATCACATACACAGTACCCCAAACAGCAACACTGAGTAGTACACCAGTTCTTGTCAGACTCGGTTTTATTTTTAGGGTTTTCATACTACAGGCTTAAAACATCTTTAATATCAGCTACAAAGTTTCCAGCATTCTGCATGAAGGGCCTGCAGCTTCCTCCACTTTCAGAATTGCATAGGAGATGATTTCTCTTTACGAAGCTGGAGGTGGAGGGTTTAGAATTAAAAAGTCACATTCCAATTTCAAGCATTCCGTGAAGCAAACAGTTTGTAAAGAAGAAGACTTAGCACCATTTCCTGGTGACAACCAAAGACTGAAGTTCTGGCTTCTCCCCACCGTCCCACAGCAGAATATACTGTCCTCAGCACTCCTCTGTTGTGTCACAGCGTGTCTGATCTGCATTGCCCAAGAGAAAATGAACCACAACAAGAGGGTGAAATCTGGGGGTTGACAAACTTAATTGCTTTGAAAATTAGGACCTGTACCTAAAACTACTACCAAAAGCAAAGTAGAAACCGGTGGGACTTGAATGTGTCTTGGAATTAGGGAATAACCACTATGAAAAACCCTATTTTTCAAACCCCACATTCTTCAGTTATTCTGAGAATTATAGCATAGCAGGAAACTGTAATGAGAAGGGTCTAAATGATGTTCCCTGCACATCACAAATTCAAATAAAAATGTTTCAATTAATGAACTTCTTCTTTAAAATGCAATAAAGTCTAAGTCAAATAAAAGATTTCACATTACCCTTAAGGAGGTAAAAGTAACATGAAAACAACTGATTTATTTCCTTTTCTTTTTTAATACAGGTAATTCTGAAAAAAATCCATGATTTAGTGTATACTCATAGCATATAAATGCAAACAAGTTTTCTATAGGACTGAGGTTTATTAATTTACAGGATTCCTCAGTAACAACCCTAGTCCCAAGCAAATATAGCCAGGACACAACAGAGGTGGTGTAGTAATACAAATGCTTTAGATTAGCAAGTATGCCCGGGGGGACATAAAAAAACCAAACAAAACTCACACTTTAATATGGTCAAATTGTTTTTTTTAATCACCACTTTGAATTTTAACTCTTTTATTTACTAAAAAGAGAACATCCCAGAAAAGGTTATTTGGAAACATCATGCATTTACTAGCTGAATCAGCCATTCCTCCATTAAGTTCTGGAAGTGCTTTTCACTCTCCATTTGAAGGGACAGAGAGGAGGAAAGAGGCCAATGCAATATTCCATAAAAGTTAAAAATAATTCACAATTCAGAGGAGAAAGAAAACAATTTTCAATGGGACTTTATCATAGCAGGAACACAAAACCAGGAGAAGGTTGACTGAAAGCCCAACACACCTTTCAGCGTGGTGCAGGGATTTATGTGAGCACCTCACAATGCCAGGACTGCATCAGGACCCTCAGTGTGCTGAGAACACACAGGAGCCACCATCATTCCAACAGCATACAGATTATCACAGGGCTCTTAGTTCAGTTCCCAAGCAGTTTGATTTAAACCCATAATGTAACAGTAGCACAAGGGAGTTCCTGATTCAAAAGAAAAAAGCATCTTCTTATATCCTCAGGTGTGGAAGCCTCACCCTACGCTTTATGTGGTCACTGAATTATGTGTGTATGTTCGACAAAATGCCTCTCAAAGAGACAAGAAACTTACAAAAATTATACAGAAACAAAATGAAATTGAAGTGAATTGATTTAAATGCCTTCAATTTTTCCCAGAAGGTAGAAAAATTAACAGTTTTAAATTATTGGAAAATCAGACCAAAAAAACCCCACCGCTCAAGTAAAAGCTTCTGCAAACAGAAAGGCTCACCATGTATCAGCCCTGGTGGAAAAACTTCAAGTTCCTTTATCTGCTGTGTCTGTCAGAGACCTCGGATTTTGCCAACTATCTTAAAGTTATATATCTTAACAGCTTGTCCAGCACAAACTATATATAGATTGTTTGCTCAAGTCATCTGTGCCAGAAAGGCACAATTACATTATTTTCAATTACCACTACCATTGCCTCAATTGGAATTTGCAACAGTAAATGTAAGGCTAGACATTTCTATCCAATCCTCGGCAATGTTTTTATTGAAATCCCTTACTAAGGAAACAGAACTTGAGTATATGGGCATTTTTGGTTGGTTTTTTAATGTTAATATACCACAAGATATGGATTTTATTTATAATACTTAAACTACAAACTAATTTAAAATTCGTTTGTTCTCCAATGCAGTTCTCATTTTATAATTTTATTGTGCTCTCATTTTTTCTTGTATTTGTCTCTCAAAATACAAACATCAAACCAAGTCAAGTAGTACTGGTTGAAGTTATTCTTGTTCCTCTAAGAAGATAATCTTAAAAAAAAAAAAAAATCCATACTGTGAAAAAAAATTACCTACAACACACACCATAAACTCCAAAGAGTTAAACTATTGACTCGACGGTGGTATACAGCTGTGTTCTGCTTCTGAATGTCAAGGCATGATGTATAAAAACTATGTCACAACAAATGCATATTTATATCTTGCCACTTCTTTTCATAGAGAGCAAGAATAAAACCACACAGATGATAAGTCCTTATTTCCACAGCGGGGAATTCGACATTTTCCAGGCTGCAGAGACCAAGGCAGCAGAAAATGCCAGTGCTCCTGAACAGGGCAGAGGACCTACAGCCCCCTTCACACTCTTTACTTGACACCACAGACCAAGGTAAATTCAGTACCTATTTTAGTATTACAGCTCAACTCAGAGCAAGTCTGTTGTGCTCAGCAGCAGAGAGGGACACAAGTAAAGCAGCAATCCATTCTTTCCAAGGACTGAGGTTTTTGACTGAAACAGACAGATGATGCCTTAGGGACCAGAGTAAGCAACCAAATTCAAATACTTATTTTGATACCAGTCTTATCTGTGTGATTAGATTAACTGATGAAGATCATTTACATCTACTTAATATCTATTTACTTATGCTACACACTGTCTACATCAGTCCAATTTCTGTCACCTTCAAAACTATCAAGATCCGTCTTTACCCTTTGTAGGCTGTAAAGGATCTTGTCTTTGTCTGAAGTGTACCCTAGACCTATTAAATAAACCAGCGTTCAAAGAGTCCCCAAAACATTTAATTTGCACATTATCATCACTCCTGCTGCTGCCTTATTTTCCTTAGTTGTGTCAGAAAAACTTTTGTAGCCCCAATCTTGTCGCTTAGCACTTTTGTACCTGTGTATCTCATCTGGTTTTAGTCCCTGATCTGACACTTCTTTAAATCACTCACAACTTGCCTTGTCTTCCATAGATGCATTCATATTGTTTTCAAGTGATATGGTTTGTACTATGCACCAATCTCATTATGAAAATATTTTTTCAAGACATTCAGCTCATCAGTGCATAGCAAAAAATAATCTGTGCATTCTTATTGCCAGAATAGTTTAAGATCTAAATGTCAGTCTGTTTTTTAACTTGAAGAAAAAAAACCCAGGGTCCAACTGATTACATTAAGAAAACCGTGTTTTCTAGTGGATGCCCTATCTTCTGTATATTTATCTGCAACTTTCAGATTTGTATTTGTAGATGAAATGTTTCTTTCATTATCAACCTAAAAGAAAAATACAAAAAAAACCCCCATACTTTGGTTTTCTAGCAGTCCCCAGGAAACTGATTCTGGGTGTAACACTTGTAAAATGCAAAGTCTGACACTTGGAGCAGTGCTCTTGACTGAATGACTGAAGAGGAGTTTTGGAGAGAAGGACCAAAGGGTTCTGGTGGACAGTAAGTCGAAGTCAGCAATGCACCCTTGCAGTGAACAACAGCTAATAAACAGGCTGCATTGGCAGGAGCATGGCCAGCAGGACAAGAAAACCAATTACTTCCCTCTATTCAGCACCTAGGAGATCATATCTGGAGTAGTGGGTCCCGTTTCGGGCCCTCTGTACAAGACACAGCACAGCAGGTCAAGTAGAAGGCCACTAAGATGGTTGGAGGGTGAGAGGGTGTGCAAGGAACGGCTGAGGGAGCAGGATTTATTTGGCCTGGAGAAGAGGGAAATACAATTGCTGTTTTCAGCTACCAAGTGGGGGTTATGAGAAGAAGCCAGATTCTTCTTGGTGGTGAGCAGTCGAAGAGGACAAGAGGCACATTTTGCAGCAGGGAAGTCCTACAAGGCACAAGGGGAAAAGGGAAAAAAATGTGCTTCCAGCGAGGACAGTCAAGCCCTGGAAAAGGCTGTCCAGAGTTGTACAATTTCCATTCTGGAAGATGTTCAAGGCCTAGCACAACTTGTCTCCTGTGCTTTGATCAAGGGACTAGACTAAGAGACCTCCAGAGATCCTTTCCAATTTTGCAATTCAGTGTAGCATCCAGAAAATGTAGCACTCAGAGAGCAGAACTTTCCACATGGAAGTCCTTTAAGTGCTCCAAACAAATACTAATACCTTTCATCAGGCTAGTTGTATACTGTCCTCAGTATACAGCAAGTATAGCTAACACTAGGTCTAAAATCCACACACTGTAGGGTATTATGCCATAATCCACCTTTCCTCAGCTGTTGCACTCCAGACCTCTTTGCTGCCTGCCCTGCCAAATCCCTGGATAACCTTGCAACCTCTCCATGCTCATGACTTCTGGTTTCCTCCAGGCCAGCCTCAATGGCCCTTGAGCTCTCCCAACCCCACCCTCTAGCTCACTTGACTAGCAGGCATCACAGCACACATTTCATCTGACTCCTGTAAAGTAACAGCAATAACAGCACTTCCAGGCAGCACAGCTGCTTAAACTCATCTTTCGCTTTCTCTTGCATTTGACAAAATATCATGTCAGGATTTCACAAAGTCAGTTCAATTTGCAATTTAGTGAGCTCTCAAGTCTGATTTCCAATCTTAGAGACTGAAATCTAACAAACTGAGCAAATTTGGTTTTAAAGGCATTTCTCATGCTTTTATCATGGGAAAAATTCTGCCAAAAACTGGATGCCTGACCTAAGGCAGCACACAGAGAGAAAAAACCTCTCATTTCAAAAACCAGCAAAACAAAATGCTTTTGTGTTTCACTGTGGAGTTTTTTCTTGAAAAATGTGTATGAGAGGAACTCATTCACAGAAACAACACCAAAGCTTTTTATATATGGAAGTTCACATACAATTTGTGTGAATCAATAATATTTTTAAAAAATAGTTTTTTGTATTTTACAGCTTAAAAATCTGTCACAAATAATTTGCAAAAGGTATTTTAAGCAAATATAAATTTACTTCAGGTAACACCTCAGTATAAAAAATTTCTTTGTTAGGTTTACTACTTCCCTGAATTCAAACTCATGCTGATGTGGAATTACAAAGAAGACTAAAATAGGAGATTCAATTTTCAGAAATACGAATCAAAATAAAAGGAACTGTGTCTAGGTGTAGGATCTGCTTACACTTATTTTCACAGCAAAAAGCTATCATACCAAATTAATCATAAATGAATCTGAAAATTTTCTCCTCATGAGCCTCATGAAATAACAGATCCAAGTGCTGACAGGAATCTACACACTTGTCACACACTTCTTTTGGGAAGTCTGCCACAAGTGCCTGTGCAATTCTAGGAACAGGTAAGAGCAAATAGCAAGTATGAACATTCTCCCACTGCTCAATTCCCTGAAATATATCTTGAGCTTTTACTTTTTTTTTTCCCCAGTCTGTCATGTGACTGAGAACATTTTCTAAATTACTTTTTCACGCAAGTGTAGTTTTCTGCCAGGGTACATGAAGGTATCTAGACAATGACAGTGGTGCTACATACAGACCTCAGGAGAGAAAGAGCACCTTCTTATCACTCCAACAACCTCAGGGTATGCTACAGGGCTTTTTATGCTGATATGTCTTTCATATTGCATCAACCCAAAAGTATAAAAATACTGAATGTTATAAAACGTAGCATTAGCATCAAAGCAAAACTGCTCCGCTCAGTAAAGTTTGGAAGTTCAAAACAGTTATATTTTTTGAAAACATGACTCAATAAGGAAAACCTTAAAAGTTCCTCGATGTTTCAAGTTGGGGTTTTCCCTAGTGTCTCCTGATACGCAATGAATCTTCTCAAATTCATCTTCACATTGTCAAGAACACACAGTTGTTCTGTACTATAATGTCCTTTGCCTTCTTTTCGCATCTGTGAAACCAAAAAAATAGATGGTTTATTAACAAAGAAGTTTCTGCTATCAGATCACCTCAAGTTTATTTTAATTCTGTATATAGGTCTTCTATCAAGATATGCTACACATGGCTTTGTGAGAACTCCAAGGTATTCCTGTGTGCACATGTGGAGCTTAGCAATTATTTCTGCAAGTCAATTTACTATAATACATTGCTGCCTAAAACCAGACTAGTGGCACATTATTTCATTCAAAAATCTGTGACATACACTTCTTTTCTGTGGCTTTTTATAAATACTCTGTGTGTACAGTGCATAGATTTTGGACTATGAGAGTCATTCCTCAGGCTGCATCTGACCAAATAAACAATGTGTGGATGGTCATTCTCTATTCGAGACAAGGATGTACCTAAAATTACAGCTTAGAATAACAACCTTGTTACTCTTAAAAATACAGGATACATGAACTGTTTTAATTAACCAAGAACAGAACAAAAACATCCCAACTCCAACTCCAAGTTAAAAACTAAAGATGTCAATGTAACTTCAGGAAGGAATTTTCTCCCACCTCCAGAGACATCTGCAGGATTTTTTTACAACTGTTTCAGAACAATACAGTGATTTGAACACTAGTAATACCTATGGTGTAATGCAGATGTTGCAATGCAGGAGCTGCACTGTTACCTTGACACTTCCATGAACTTTAAGGTTCATGGAAGTATTTGCTTTCCTCTAAAGTGGAATATCAGAAAATCAAACATCTTTTTTTCTGTCACCTTATAAATTAATTAGGAGCCCAATACTCAAAGCTTTAACCCACATTGCGTGCTGAGACCCTGAGCTGGCTGCCCTTGATGCCTACCCTCATTTTGAACACTGGCTGAAATTCCTTCAGTGTTGGAAGCAACTTGATCTGTAATGCTGCCTTTTCTGCTTCATTACCATCTGCAAATACATCAAAAAGTGCATCCAAGGCTTCCCCTGCTACCACAAGAGAAGATTCCTTCATAGCAACCTCAAGAAGAAATTTTCCAATCATCTGAAATAAGAAAGAACAATTGTTATTTCCAGCAATTCTAAAGAAAATCGAAAGAAATCCCATAATTCTTTTAAGCTTGCAATGCAAAGTTTGCTTTTTCACCTTCAGTGTTTCAGCTGTATCTTGTCCTTTTGCCAGGACACTGCCAGAAATTCCAAGGATGCTCACCACGTTCACTCTAACGCTGGCATTGCTGCTTTGAATACCAGCCTCACACAAAGCCAATAGCTGCTCAGGAGTCATACACTGGTCAGCAAGGGGAAAGAAGGAAGACAGATACCATTACATTTTCATGGAAATTTTGAAATATGACATTTAGACATTGTGTTTTTACAGAACACAGGCAAATTCTTAAGAGAAAAAGAGTCCTAGATTATGAAAACTATATGAATCCTGAAAATGCAATTACCAAGAAAGAAGGTAAATGCTCCCTTTCAACTTAAGGTGTTTCTTCCAGAACATAACCAAAGCTGACAGGAAGTTGAAGGAAAAATTCTGAGATTTTCACTCATTTACCTAGCTCAATAGTTGCTTCCAACTCTTTACAACTTACAGCATAGAAACTCAGCTTTCAGTTTAAGGTCAGAAAGGACTATCTAGTTTTGTGTCTTGTATAACAAACTATTATGCTTCATTCCTGTATTCAGCTCACTAACTCATGTCCAACCAAGATTCAAGAAGGGCCACCAGCTTCAACTAGGTGACATCAGGGAATAAAGAATCCACATTTCTAGGTGCTAATTTTCTAAATATTTGTCATTATAACTATCTCCTAAAGATACTTGTGGCTTATTGCTATTCTGGTTTTGAAATACCTTCTATCTGTCTAGGGGTTGAGGAGGAGATATACAAAAAAATATTCCTGTAAGGTCCATGAAAAACACAGGTAATGCTATTAGATTTGTTCTTCAAGTGTTCACAACTGCTGAAATTTTGAACTAAATTTATATTGTTTTGTTTCAAAAACCTTCCAGCCCAATCTCATAGGAATTTGAACCTACCAGAGCATTTGAGTTTGAAAGCTTTTACCTGGGAGATGTTCTTTGATGCCATTGTTTGTAGGAGAGCCCTCAAAGCACTGGTTACAGCTTCCAGGAATTCTGTGTCTGTAGGGAGTTCTGTCAAAGAACAGAACCCAGAGCCAGAAGTTAAAACAGTAAGATGAGGGACACAAGAAGCAAAGAAATACAAATTCATTAATCCCGTAATTGTTCCTCCAGGTACTACCACAACAGGAAAAGCTAGATTTTCAGAGCTCGTCTCTGTAGGTTGTAACCATAGTGATTTGTTGGAATTCAGCATTAACTGCATCTGGAGGTTAGAACACAGCTGGGCCTCATTTACAGGCACATCCCTGGCTGAGACACTGTGTGACCTAATGGACAGTAATGTCCACTGTCACCAGAAGAGCAGCTGAACACTGGTACCACATGGAGGCCACAATACAGGAACTGAGAAAACTACAGAAGCTGACTGCATACTTTACCTCCTTTCTTCTGCCTTCTTAAGCAAGCTTTTCAGACACCCGAACACTGGACTCTTTCCAATTCATATAAAGAGCATGTTTTCTGGTGGTTTAATAGCATTTCAGGAATGCATGACTCAAACACTGCATCAGTCTGTTTAACTACAAACTCATTGGTAGCAGCCATCACCTTCAATCTATGTTCTGCATTTCTTGAGGCTTTTTATTTTCCTCTAACATGTTTATTTTCTGGACCATTCCAGTTTCAGAACTTCTTGATTTATGTGCAGCTCCTCCTTTCTCATGTAAACAATCAGATCTTTATGCCTCTTTTTCACCCTGTAAACCACAGACTTCCTCCAAACCACATGTTGGTATGTTATCAACTCTATCTGGCAGTTTTTATTACACAGCATTTAAACATTAAAAGATGGGCCTGTGCCATTAAATTAGTTTTAGCATCCTTAGCTGTCTTCAGATAGCAACTTCTCCAACTTCATCTGAGAACTTTGTGACTATTACAAAGCATAATACGCAGACCCAAAATCTTGCAATTCCTCTCTTCAAGCATGAGACATTTTATGTGAACTTCCTCGAATATGTTTTCATAGGTATTTTCATTTCTGCATTTTAGTTTTCCACACATTGCATTCTCAGTAATAATGTTGCCATGGACCCATCACATGTCTTAAAAGACATTGAGAAAAAAGTGTGTTTTGCAGGCAGATGCGTTTTCAAGCACTAATGCAGTGTCATTTTATACACCACAGCAGACAACTACATAAGCTGCATCCATTCTGTGGCTACAAATGGAGACACTTGAAGGAAGGGAGGGAAACTGAGCTTCTTGAGCATCTAAGAGACAAGAAATGACAAAGCCACACATATGCCAGACTTCAACAGAACTGTCTTAGGAAAAATGTTTTCTGACAGTTTTGAGAGTTGGCAGCTCTTCCAGGCTCTAAGAGTATGTCTTATTTTTTGTAAACCCATCACCACATACCTTAAAACAAAGATTATCAAAATAGTCTGAAAGAAACAGCCTGTCAGGGACCCACATCTTCAGTTTGGAACCAGGTGGGATTTTCTTGCCTTTTTTTTTTTCCTCCCAATCTTGGTTCAGCTTCTCTCATGTCAGTAACAGAGAGATCACAGCATAAATGATCCAAGAGGGTTATGGTAATGATGCTGCTCTCACATACAGGATCACAGAAAGTAGCTAGAAATGCTAACTGATGTATAGATGATCCAATAACACTGTACTAGCAGATGTATGGGGAAACCTTCACAGTATCTCTATGAAATAATGCACCTAGGATGAACTACAGTGGATACATTCCAGTGTTTACCAGATGTATCACAGAATCTGTGAGGCTGGAACCAACCTGTCACCAATCACTGCCGTGTCCACCAGACCCTGGCACTGAGTGCCATGTCCAGTCTTTCCTTAAACACCTCCAGGGACATGGATTCCACAGCCTCCCCTGGGCAGCCCATTCCAAGGTCTAATATACAGATCTAATATATATGTTTTATATATATATATATTAAAAAAATATATTCAAAAATAGTATTTTTATAAAAATTAAATTTATTACCTTCTCTGTTGAAATACAACCACATCCAGAACAGAAAGCTGAGCAGCTTTAATATTTAATCATAAAAACTTTGCACACTTTCTTACTATGCATATATTTCCAATAAAGCTAAGCCATCACAAGCATAAAGCATGTCCTGGGGACAAGGTGGTTGCTCTTTCCTACTGTAATAAGCATGGACATTCTTGAGATTTTTGCAACAACTGCCTTTGCTATAATTTGGTAAAACTACTAGAAAAAAATGATGTGAAAGACTGTGCGAGACATCTTTTGTTTTCATATCTCCTTAGGCTATTTAGGACATTTAAACAGAAAATGTCCCATCTTCTTCACGGCTTGTCTGATTGATGAAAAACTGCTATTACCACAAACATGAACCAGCAAACAGTTCTGGTCTCCCAACAAGGCAGTGTTTATCCTCTAAGTGATTTCCTGCATAGACCCAAATGTGAAGCAGATTTTTGCACTACAGGCAGACTTGCTCAAGGTGCAGTTTGGACAAACACACCTTAACAGGATACACTTATGTCAGTACATTGCCAACATTCAGCATCCTTATTTTGAAGGACCAGAGGGATAAAATTAGTAATAAACAGCATTAGAACATAACCACATGGCTACCTTATATCTAGGTGATGAGCAAAGGGTGTCAGCAAGTCCCCTTTACTAAACATCTTACCTGTTTTAGAAAAGATCAGCTGTGAGAGATGCTGTGCAAGGGACTGAAGTGCTGAAGCTCCCCCAAGACAATCCACATCTGACACCAACAAAATGCTCTGAAGACATGTTAAAGCTCTACACTGCACTGCATTCAATCTGAAACAAACAACCCAAAAGCACACTGAGCAGGTATTTTTGAAAACACCTGCTGAAACATGAAGAATCTTGAATTTAATAAGGCTGTGATCTGGTGTGCAGTTCACAAAAACATTTTTATCTCTTTATTCAAAATTATGTGTCAGATCTGCCAGTTTCCAGACCTCAAGAGTAGCCCAAAGATGGACAACCCTCAGAGTTCTAAAACAACTGAATATACATGAAAAATAGTAAGAGAGATGATGAAATGCCTACTTTTTAATTAATGGTTTCCAAGACGGATTGTGCATACAGATGTCTAGAGCAACACTGTTCGGAAAAGCAGTTTTTTCAAGAATCTGAGGAGGGGAAAAAGAAAGGTTTAGCAGTAAAGCCTTTTTTTCCTCTTTTTTTTTTAAATACTGTGTTCACAGGGAAGACCGAAATTTTAGCTTAACGTCAGACAATTCAAACTACGTATTTCAAAGCTTTCCAGATAGCAAATATCTCATCTGCTAAAAATGCCAGAATTTTCCTCAATCACTTAAATGGTGCAATTATACATTGGGTTTAGCACAGGATATTTTAAGTGTTCAACTGCTCTAACAACAGGTAATTTTCTAGGTCTCTGCTATTCTTTCTTATTTAGCTCTTTCATCTTATAGATTCTGCTACAGGATTTGCAGATAGCTGCAAGTCTGGAAGGCCTTGCCTTGAAACTCTGGCTATTAAGTACAAAAAGCCTTCAAAGTTTTCGCCTTGCACCTTGATGTCTTAGGTCAGAATTCTACAATGCTGCTGAACTAGCACAGTAACTGATTCAAATAACAAACTTCACCTTTACAACCCCAAATAAAAACGAGCGAAACAACTCTGAAACAAAAACACTGAATTTCCTGTCAGTGCCAAATACTGTTATTTCTGACACTTTGTATAAAACAGGGGGAGAAGAACTGGCACTTTCAGGGCTGACTGTTGCCATTCATAAATGTTACTTCCACCTCATTTAGCTAATACAGAAATCTGGCTGTCATGCTTCAGCCAAGTTTCCTTTCCTTCTGTGGGTATTCTTTTTCATGTCCAAATCAAGGAATAACAATCTTTGTATTTGGGGAAAAAAAAAATTAACCCCTCCCCACCAGATTTCAGAAGCACATGACCATTTTACACCCACTTATATGACGAAATTATTTAGGTCATTATTTAGGTGCAATGATGCACCACCTCTAGGCTAAAAAAGTGAGGCCAAACTCATTTAAAAATACTCCTTTCCTCAAGGTGGATAGGGATAATTTGCTTGCCTAACCTGGGATACAAAGCAGGAACAAGGGCAAGACTGTATCATGTGTTGGAAATAAAATAGAAGACAATACCTTCTTTGGGATGAGGTTGTTCAGAAATGCTGAGTTAACCTCATCAGAGAGGCACAGGGGTGACAGTAGCATTCCGCTCCCCTCGTTGTACGAATTTTCCATGAACAAGTCACTCTCATCACTGCTGGAGAGTTCTTCCCACTCGTCATCAGAGGGATCTGAGAATGCAAGACAGACTTGTAAATGTAACAGCCCTCGTGCAACAGGTATCCTACTGCCCAACTGAACTTGGCTCCTCCGTTTCTCAGTTTAGGAATCTTTAAGCTCTTGGGTTTTAACGAACTCCTCACAAACCAAGTGCCATTAAACCACAGTTCAACATATTTTATTAAAAAGTATTTTATACTCACTGAGGCACAAATATTGTTATGAGAGAGGTTCTTCATACACGGGCATGCTAATCTATGATATTAACAATGTGTTGTTTAAAATTATCAAAAAGGTATAGAAGAAACATTTCATAAAGACTTACTAAGATTTTAATTGGATGGTACCACTTCACTTTCTAAGATTGATTCAAGCATGCAAATACACCAGTCTAACTTATCTACTAATTGCAGTCAGTTTAAGGCAATTGTTTCCTCTAGTAATACTGATGACACAGACAGATGTTGTAGTAGTAACTGAGCTATTGGGTAGTAACTGGGCTGGATGAAAAAGTTACTGTCTCCACAGTAAGGCCAGTGGAAAAGACATGATGACAGCAAAGAAAGCCAAATAAACTCTGATAGTTTAAATTATGTGAAATATGTTGCCTGAAATTATCAAGTTTATAATCTTAAACTTGGACTAGGCTATACTTACATGACGTATTCTACTGCCAGATTTGTCAGGGCAAATACGGTGAGAGGAGTTCACTGTAAAGTGAATAATCTAAAGGGGGACTTGGGCTGACAAGTATAAACTAAAATCATCATCATTTATATTTAAACCCATATATCCACATCCACAGAGTTCACACGCTTTTATCTGAAGTTTCTCTAAATCTGGTTATATTTTAACTAGTGTGTACCCAAGTCCTAAGTCTACAGGTTGGACTGATCCTCCTTTCTAACAGATGAAATGTGTACATAGGTCAGGATATTTAACTGTTGTGACAAAAAATATCATATTCACCCCCAAGTAATTTTGTCTGACAACACAGATTCTCATGAGATGTAGGTCCTGCAGTAACTACAGAAACAGCCATGCACTTTTGTGGTAAAAGGTAAATTCACTAAAAATACAAGGAAGATCCAAGTCAATGCATTTCACTTGCACTGTGCAAGTTTAAGAGTTTATTTGAAGGTGGTGGTTATGTTTTATCTGATACAAAGTAACTCATCAAGGTGTGGGAACTTGACCACAGGCATCTTCTGTTACCTACGGTAATATCCAATTAATTCTACAGCCATAACGTGCTAGTATTAACAGCCTTTGCATAAGGAAATGGTTGTACTTCATGCTTTACCAAACCATGGCAGCAGGAAACATGAAAACAAAGCAGACCTTTCAGTCTCTTGCCTCTTCTAAAAAAATTCCTTTTGCATCTTTAGAAAACAAAGAAAGCAAAAAATATCCCTTGAAAAGTAATTGATAACAATAATTCAGCAGTAACAGACAGCAGTTGTCATATGTTGACAGTGAGTGACCAGGGCAGAGCAGGAACCAGGATCTAGAACACTGGCCCATAACTAGAACCAGGTTCCTTGGAATGTTCTGGAAAACACAGAGGCATTTCCAGCAGCAAGCTCATCTTACCTAGCACTGGGAACCCAAGAACTACAGACTGGACAGCAGTGCTGGTGTCTCTTGACTCCTCGCCCAGGTGCCCATCAAAGGGGAGCACTCTGCTTCTTCCCAAACACTGGCCAGTGTTCAGTAAAACACACCTCTCGCCAGCCTGGTTACTCCTCTCAGTTCTCTTGCAAGCTGAGTGTTTTTATGAACTCAGCATAACAGCCAAAGCTATTTTAGTCCTCAAATAATTTGAAAATTAAATGAACAGCTGCCTCTGGATTCCTCTTAATTTCTAGAGACTGTTTCTGTCTGCCCATGAATGGGTAAAGTACTGTAGCGAAATACAGCACAATCAATCTTACATTACACTGAGTGAATGGCAGAATATGCAGCTTATCCACAAGAGATTTTCCAATTAAAGGGGAAAGCTTATGAATTACAGCTCATTAGATGAGAAATGCAGCTATGAAAGGAGCTTCATACACTAGGTGCAGAATTTTCTTGTGCTGTAAGAGAAAAAAAAAGTCACCACTGGGAATAACTTCGTATTACTGTGGATTTTATTAGAACCTGAAAATTTTACTCAGTTACTTTCTGCACAATTATCCCTGCATAAGGCTAGAACTTTAATAGCAATCAAAATTTTAAGGTTTTGGAAGATTTAGGGGATTAGTCTTGTTTGTTTGTTGGCTTTTTAAAACAGAATTTGATAATCTCTCTTTTGTTTTCCTGAAGATTAGAAGAAAAGCTATCACAACTGAGTTTCAGAGTTCATAAAAAGATACAGAATATCCATTTCCTACTCCCCTCCAAATAACAGCCTCTCTTTCTCCTCCTCGTCCTGAAAAGCTCATAAAGGCAGAACTATGGAAGCCTAGATCTACATTGTTGCCAGAGTTGCATGCAAAGGCTGTCCTTACTCCTAATTTTGCAACATTTGCAGTATCAAACCTAACTCAAAGCTACAAGATTTATCGGCTTTAAAAAAAAATGATGCCCTCATCCTGCAATCAGATTGACACATCTTGCATCAAAAGAACAGTCAGACCACACTCTAACTGAACAAAGATTTTGCTGTAACACTTTAGGAAATACCTGCTTGGTGTGAGTGCTTTTTTTTGTTTGTTCTTAAATGTTGGCACATGCAGCATCATGCAAAAAAAAAAAAAAATTAAGCAACGTAAGTCACTTAAATGAAGAAAAAACACTTAAATTAGTAACAGAAATGACAACCTACTCTGCCCCCAGATGAGGACATCAGGGACAATACACCCATGTCTATTCGCCCTTAAAAACCCAGGTGACCAAACAGCAAACTAAGCCTGACCAATTCAGAAACAAAACAAACCACAACACTTGCAATGAACAAGACTCCTACAAACCTTCACTGCAGCACATATTAACAATGATTTCCAGAGCAGTCTGCTGAGCCGTCAGTAAAGCTGTCACTTCTTTCAGTTCCCACTTATCAGACTAAAAAATTAAAAACATGAACCAAATTTGATTTTGGGAAACAACATTTAAGTGCCATTTAAAGTATTCAAGCTGTCAGTTAAAAATACAGTTCAGCCATTTCCTCTTCTCAGTCTACCCAAACTTGAAAAAAAGACCCAAAACACAAACCCAAGAGATGTTATCTACCATCTTTTTGTTGAATGCTCCAGAGGAAATTTCATTCTCAAGGAATGCCACTTGCACTAAAGCTGTCCAAAAACCAGTCAGCCACACTTACTGGAAGTAAATCTGAAACGTCATTTTCTCTTTTGAGTTTTCCTTTTGGTATTTCTTCCATGCTATCATCTTCACTCAAAACACAGTTTTCTGTAATATCACTCATGTTTTCCTCAGTTTCTGCTTCCACAGTAAGTCTTAATCTGGTTTTTTCAGCTTCATTCATACGAATAATTGTTTCACCAGCGTCTATTGCCAATGATTCTGAAAATATCTTCAGGATTGCATTAACTGAGCTTCCCAGGCTGCCTGGTGGAATGGTATCCTTTATATTCCAGATAGTGCCTAAATATGAGGTAACCAAATTATATAAATTATTAAAGTGCTCAATTCCCAGTTCTGCAATACCCATTTCGTAAGGACACAGCTTCCACTACTTAAAATACTCAGTGCTTATATTCACTACAAATGTGCAAGTCTTTTCTATACAGATTTGTATTTTTTTTTATAACATTTCATATACCCATCTGTAAATATTGTTATGCCCACATCTTAAACTCAAGTAAATTTCAGCATGTAAATATTTACACAGTATTTATGTGGAGCAACCTTGGTGTCACTGTACCTGAGACAACAAATCCACAAGTGAGAATAATTTTCTAAGGATTCTCAAAATTAATTTATTACACTCCAGTATCAAAAATCATCATGGTTAAGCATCTGAGATAACAAAAATTCAAGGCAGAGAATGTGAGGTAAAAAAATCTATACCTATTAAGATCAAAACACCTGTACCACTTATTGACTCACTTCATTGTTGAAAACCAAATGAGCAGTTAATGTGGGTTATCACACTGAGCAGCAGATGAATTCAGAATCAAACATTTAAGAGGGATTTAAAATGAGCTGCAAATACCTATATGCAGCTCCAAAAGGCAGATATAACCACACAAACCATCTGTACAGGCCTTCTGACTAAGCCTCCTGTCCTCAGCCTCATTTACCTGCCATGCTCCCCATCCCAAGGCAATGAACCCCCTGGAGCACTGTACCTGCAGTCAGTGTTCTCAGAAGGATGTGCTTCATGGTGCTCTCCGGACACAACATCACTGCTTCCAGTATTTGTTGTGCAGAAGCATTAAAAGAAGAAAGAAGATCTGGATTATCTTCTGTCACTGCCTGCAAGCAGTTTGCTGCAGCAAAAGACAAGAGCAAACAGAATTAATAAACCCAGTAGCAGCTTTTACTCTGCTAATTAGAAAGCATTATCTTCCTGAAAGCTGGAGTCATGAAATGCTGACACAGGAAAAAAAGTCATGCAGCATCATGTTGTCATGGTCTGACACTATACTTCACAAGCTGTGCTTTGGATTAAAAGACATTCTGTGGCAAATCTGTACATAAAACAGGTGAGGACAATAGCACATCAGCCATGGAACTGGTTGTATTAATTTCAGCTACTCAAAATTAAATGTCTCCACTATATACTGACAATGAACAACACAAAAAATGTTGGGAGCACACACACCATTATAAACCTGTAATAACAATAATACTGATAAAACCACATCAAAAGTGATTAGAATTGTTTGGGGTTTTTTAAGAAGGACTATCTCCACTGCTCATCAAATTAAACCCTTCATTAACAAGACACGACAACAAAATGAAAAACACAGCCTCCCTCTAAAACCCTCTTCCCACAAAATTTTTCTTCCCATGTAACCACCAATAAGCCATTCTCCTTTGGACTGAAAACAAGCACAATGGATCTCAACTTCATTATGTGCTGTTCAAAAATGAATTCAAAGTCTTATACTACAAAAGTGCAAAGTTAAGCAATGCTAAGCGAGTCCATTATGTAACCAATGTAATATCAGTGTTACATTCATGTAGTAAAAACAACCAAAGTATCTTTAAACCCTTATCTTTTCTTTTTTACCACTTACCTACTGAAATAGCTAGATCCACATTTGTGGCAAATTTCTTCATGTAATGTAACACAGCCTCCAGACAGCCTTCTTTATTGAATATGTATAGGGCAGTATTGTTGCATTCACTAATGTGTGAAAAAGATCAGTCAAACACTTGTCCAGGAAAAAACAATACTGCAGCAACATTTTAAGCACCCAATAATTGTTATTACTCACATTAAAAAAAAAAAACAACCTAAGAATTATGCATTACTCAAAGAGTTATCCTTCATTATTGAGGTTATGATCCACTCTACACAAGATGTTGAAAGAGAAGCTGCAAAATCCTGGACACTTTTGAGGAAAGCTGGCTTGTGCCAGTGTTTGGGAGTTTATTTGGGAGCCTAACTACTGTCTCCTGATGGAGAGCGAAAGGCAGCTCAGAACAGCGGGTTGCAAGCCAGCCCAGGGCTTCCTGCAGCCACAGGAGACTTCACCCACAAAGCCACTGCCAGCAGAGCAGGCTGCTGCCTCTCACATTAGTATTCACTCACTCCACAAAATGACTGCTCTTACCATTCAGAAATGCATTTATTTTCATTATCTAACAGTGGGATTTGTGTTTCTTCAAGTTCTCACAGCTACTCTCTCTTTTAAACTGATTTATTATACAAGTCTAATTCAAAGTAAAAAAGGCACAGGAGCTAACTAGCTACAAGGGTCTCCAAAAATTTAATTTTGAAAATCTTATGTTTCAGCATCAATGCCAGTCCAAATTTTATCAGTACCAAACTTAGCAATGAAATGAGCAGTTCATGTTCATTGCCACAAAGTTCAAAATACAGAAGTGATTTACATCATACTTCATGACCATACTTCCTGTTCTCAAGCACTGACAACAAAAGCCAAAAAAATGAACACACAACATTGCTGAGTCAGAGTTACAAAGGGTCATGCATTCTGTGCAAGATGCTGAACAAGCAGTTTATCTACTGCTCTAGATGCCAATCCCTAAAAAATAACTATTCCAGTTTAGAAATAAGGTCTCAAGCCAGCAGCCACATCACACAGACAGGCAGAGGCAACTCCACTGAAGCACTGTACAGCACTAAACAAAATCCTGTATGCAAAGTGTATAATGGGAAAAAATGAAGAGAAACAACTCTCAAGTTGTTCAAGGAGAACTTTTCGAACAGATTTGTATCACTTCAATGTTTATAGTCATTTCTGTATTAATAGTGTTGTCATTTCTCCTCCTTCACTTGATGTTTCCAATGTAAACTACTAATAAAACAATTTACATTATTTTTTCATGTAAGTAGATTTTTATCAGTGTCTCAGTAACTAAGGGATAGTTGCCCCAAACAGTTAATATTAATTTTTGGGATGACCTGCAGAGGGAGGAAGTAGTACAAAAACTCCTCATATTCCTAAGAGCACTGGAGTCCAGTTCCAGATTAGAATTGAATTTTCTCCATTTCTTGTATCATTATCTACTGGAAATACATGCAAGAAGACACAACCCAAACTGTTCAACAGACTATAACAGAACACGTTCAGAAAACGGGATCAGAATTCAGGATGAAGAATCAATTAAAAAAAGTTGTTACTCTATTAAAACTAATGACCAGCTTTGTGCACTTCTAGAATCCTTCACTTAAAAAAAGTAATCTACACTAGAAGATAAACTTTTCTTTCAGATGAGAGGAGTGCTCACCATTATTAAAGCAAGGTCCACGTAGGAGCAACACAATCAAAATCACCAAATGAATGCATCTTCCCATGCCAGGACAGTAACTTCTTTTCTGCCTCCATTAACACACTCCTTTTCAGGATCAATTTAATTTAGTTAAAATGCCAGGGTTTACACAGCACTTACCATATATTCCACAGCAAATTAATAGCCTCATTGGCTATGTCTTCAATATAATTTTTGTTCATCCCTCTGCATTTCTTTGGAGAGAGCTGGTTAGCATCTAGTCCAGTGCTGCACTACAACCAAACAAAAGAACCAGGTTTGGGAAACAAGCCACAAAGAGAAATAAAACTTTAAAATATTAGCAGTGGTGAGTGGAGACATCCTCTCATGATGTGTTTATTACCACAAAACCTGACTAGTTTCCTTTCTCTATGGAAACTTTCTAACTAAAAAAAAAATACCTGGGAATTTTAGAACTTGAAGTTCTGTTTCTTGCTAATAGTCTGTACGCAATTGTCAACAGTTCTTTGTAACCACAAAGATTAATTCAGCTAATACCTTACTGTGCTTTATAGTAATGCTATTACTCATATTTTAAAATGGGGAAGAAACATACAGAAAATGATGGTATTGCTCAAGGTTGCTCATACAAAGACAGCAGGTAAGAGAACTCAACGCAATTTCCAAACTGCAGTGCAACACCAGGACCAAACAAAGAATACCAGTTCAGTACAGGTTATTCTACAGTAACTACCCAGCTGTAAACCTAAACATCCATTTAGACAAAACTGCTTACCAAAAAAACCTTACTGGAATAATGTTGCAGCACAAATGGAGGACCCAGATTCTCAGTGACAGAATAAATGTGTCTTGACTGACATTACAGACCCAAAATCTCCAGACCTTTCACTCAAAAATCATTCTAGGCAGCAAACCTCACCATGGACACAAGTTAGCTGGCCAGGAGGCAGAAGGCAGTTGTTAAAAATCCCTAAAATAACTTTTGTATCATTAAACCTATTGAAACATTCTTTAAAAAGACCTTTAAAGTATTTTATTTTAATAATAGCTACGAAAATAGAACTGGTTTCGTGTATGGGACAATTCAATGCCTAGATGAGGTTTAAAATCAAAATAAAAATAAACACACCTCTTTCAAAAGTGCAACCAGGGGTGTCATGATGTCGTTTGTCACCATGTCGTCACAGACATCAAATCCTCCACACGCACTTAGATTTCTGGGGAAATCAAAAAAATTAATGCTTTGGATGAGATACAATACTTTCCAGAAATGTTTCAAAAAAACCATGCAAATTATATTCTTCTCTAAAGGTTATGGTACTTTTTGTTTTAAAATCAGTTTGTTTAATCAGCAGCTTTAGTGTTCTACCTCCCTAACACAAGAAAATAACTTCAGTGTTAGGAAAAAACCCATGATTTTCATTTACTCATCAAGAGTAACTAGAAAGCTTATCTGTACTAAAACAGCACAACACAAAATGCTATGCAGACTGCATTCAAGTTCTCTCTATTTCCTCATAAAGCCACGTATTTCTAGCACAAAGTCTGCTCCTGACATTAAAGTCTCACAGAGCAAGAAACGCCCCTCTCTCATGGACTTCAGCTGACATGGGCATAGTTACTCAGACCAGAATTAAGGCAAGAGAGGCTGGCACTCAAGTTCACAGCTGTCACCAGCAGAACCCCACTGTTTCCCCCCCATGCCAGGATCCCCTCCTTCTACCTGTGCAGTAACCAGGGCTTACCGGAGAGCTCCTGCAGCTGTCTCCCGAACAGCCAAACTGTGATCCATCAGCAAGGGCCCCAAGCAGCGCACCACATCTCTCTGCACAAAGGCTGGGATCACCTGCTTCTGCTGCAACAGCTTGGAAATACTAGCACAGGCATACTCCCTCACCTCAGCACTTGGATGCTGCAGCTGCAGAGACACAGGGCACATCGCAGTGAGGGAAACGGGAGCTGGAAGTTTTTACTGGGTGAAAAGGTTGATCAGAGCCAGCACTGACGTTCCCGTTTTACTGCTTCTGAATGGAAACAGGAGCTTTTAACTTCCATGAAAGTTTATAAATCCTTGCCTGGGTTTTATGCGTGTTAACTATACAACTAGATAAATACTATTCTGGATATTTGACAAGACAGCCATAGCCCAGACACAGATTTAACACTAGCTGGCACTGGTGAGACCTCAATTACATGTATAAAAAAAAGGACAAAAATGGTGAGGGGAAATATCATCAAAGTATAACAGATATAATACATGCCACTATAAAGAAAAGCTGAAAAATCAAAAGATAACACAAAAAATTATAGCCTTTAGATTAAAAGCATCTGTTAAACAGCAAGAAGCAAATGTTTTCTACATCCCCAAGACACTGTTGACTTGTGCTGTAACAGAGTTTTAGGTGACATACAAGAAATACAAATTGTAAAAATAATAACACAGTAGAAGAGCATATCCTGGAAGGGCACAGAGTTCGTTGAAAACCTACAACAGAAGAGATAAACATCTGCTGAAGAGCAGAACAGAAGAGTGGTAACATCAGACCCTGCCTCCACTGAAAAAGGTGTCTCAGCTCATCCTCACCTGTGCCTTTATTTACTCTCTCCTGAACAGGTTAGTCCAGAAAAATAATCAAGCAGTGATTTGTTCATTAATTTGGTTGGGCAAAGTGAACAAAGGGGATTTAATTACTTAAAGGAAAACGCATTTTTGCTTCTGATTCTTAAGTCACACTTGCAGAAGGAGGTTTACACCACTTCTCACCTGCAATATTTAAGCCGGGACTACGGCCTGCAAGTGGCCAAGTCCAGTCTTTTTCAGCATTTTCTATCCATTATTCCTTACGTGTGGCTCTTGGACTCATCGCTCTTGCCACCTGTGGAAGTCTCCAAGCGGGGAGACCGACCCTAAGCCCTGCAAGAACTCCTGGGCAGCCCCCGCAGGGCCGAGGGGAACGGAGCTCCGCCGGGGAGCGCGGGCGGTGCCGGTGCCGCCCCGCCCCGCCGGGCCGCGCGGCCGTGACGCCGG
>VZRF01000187.1:1248051-1308972 GCA_013396875.1 Vireo altiloquus
CCGCCGCGCCCGGCTCTTGCCCATGGCTGCGCTCGGCGCCGGCGTGCCCACGTGTTTGGCCCCGCGCAGGCGCCGCGCCCGCCCCGCTCGGCACTCCCCGCCCTGCCGCAGCCCCGCCGCGGCTGCACCGCCGCACTGACCGCGCTCCCACCCATCCATCCCACCCGAGTGAGGACGCATACTGCGGACGGCTCCCCGGGTCAACAGACTCAAACAAGTTAATGATCAAGAGAAACAATTTCCTCTAAGGGCACTTACAGAGGCGGGATTGACCTGGAGGATGGAAACCTGGAAGGGGGTTCCTCTCTGGTGTCAGTATCATAGATTATAAGAACCACATCAAATACAGGAAATGTTGGTCCGGTATGAAAGTTAGAGTGCAGCTATAAATTTTCTGAAGTTCTTCTGTGTTCAGTGGAGATCTGTATTTGCACAGTACAAAAGAAGATAACACCTGTTTATACAAAGATTTTATTTTATACACATTTACCTACAAAATATACAGCAGTTAAAAATAATGGATGGGCAGAAGACTTACTGGAAAAAAATCCAGAAGACAATTCTTTAAGTTTCAACTGACAAAATTACATCAATAGGCTGCCTTTAAAAGCCAGTCTGCCCTGTAGCAGGGGTTACTGAATTTGCAAGAGCTTTGCAGTTAGAGTCAATTTAAAGAGTCCAAAACATTTAAAAAGGCACCTTGAACAACTTAAACTCTTAAAACTTGACAGTTTTAGCTATTCAAAAGTTACACTTTATGCATATATCATCCACACCTTGTTGTTAACACTCTGAAAAACAAATTTTGTTATTTTATTGTGGCACTCTTTAGATTTTCTTCACCAAATCTGAAGTTATATGTTTGCAATACTAGTTTCATATTCTGACTATCACAGCATAAAAATCCACTCAGAATGGTCGAGTGGACTTTAGATACAGTACAACCTTACAATTGGGAAGATACAAGCATATTTAAGACAACTTTTAAAAAATTAAAATCTTAAAATTAAGTGTTTTGAACCAGATCAAACAAGGAACTATGTATGACCACGAGGAAAGTGGCTGGTGCACTATATACACAACTTGACACATGTGATCCTTGATATATTTGCGAAGTTCTTAAACAGTAAGACCAGTTTTCTCCAGCACAAACAGTCAGTCTTCCCACGAGCCTTTAAATCAGTTCCAAAAAGAGTGACCAGGAGACAAGGACAGCTGTAATGAGGAAGTGTGCTAATAAAACATCAGGAGAATGGCAAACATTCCTTTCAATATTCTTCATGAGAACAAGAAAATCCATACACCAGATATTACTTTTTTCCTGAATATTGGCATTGATCTGCTATTTACAATAGCTTCCAAAGACACGTAACACAAATGAGGTTTCATTTTCAAGTTCAACTTCATTGCCGATTAACATACTTCACCTGTATGTTCTGTTCTAGCTGAAGTAAAAAAGTGACACTAATACTGAAAAAGAGGTAATCAGAAGTAGCAAAAGCACTGATAATGTGATAACAAAGAATTTCGATAAATATTCAAGAAAGTAATATTGCACACTTTCACTGTCAACTGTGTTAAGACTTTTACTCCCAGGCAGTGACAACCAGTCCCATTTGATTTTTTTGCTGTCATACTACCTTAAAAAAGGTCATTTTTGGTTTCCATGGCAGTGGAAAAAAATGAAGGAAGACAGCCCTTATTGAACATGAGGCCTAGGTTTCAAAATTAATTTTCCAGTCTGCAAGACAAAAAACAAAATAAATAAAGTTTAAACCCTCAAAGTTGAACCCAACAATTACACTTCAATGTTATAGGGAGAGTGTAAAACAACACACAAAGCAATGCTAAGTATTCCACGGCTCAGTTTTACAGACACAGAATTTGCTGAGGTATATACAAGTGCTGTTCAGAAAAACAAACTGTATGTCTTTTTGAATTATTCCCTTTTTTTTTTTTTACAAACAAGGTTTAGGCAATGAAGTACTAACACTTACATCATCACAGGACATATTATATTCTGCCAAAACAGTTCGACATCGGGCTGCTATACTGTGTGGATTGTGTCAAGGAAAGCAGCTAACACTTGTACACATAGTAAGCAAAAACTAAAAAAGCAGTATTGGCATAGGCTTCAACAACTGCAGTAACTACACTTGTAACCTGAAAAACATTTATCAAAGGATACATTGATGGTGCCACCACTCTTTTATGTATTCCAGCAAAGAACAAGCCTATTAGGGTAATACAGCTAATTGTGAAAAATGGGTGATTCCAAAGTGATGTGAAAAATGATACCTAGGAAAGAAATCAGATTAGTCCCACTGCATACGTTCTAAAACACACAGAAAGTCACTGCCAAGATTGCTTAACTAAAAATAAAATACTGCTCCTAGCCATTTCCAAGTACTTGTGAACAATTCCTTAGATAAGCATTCAGAGTAAAGTATTTTGGCAGGCATTATCCCAGGACACATTCCACAACATTTCCAAACAGCTTGAGAGCTTTACTAGAAATCATCTCCCAGTTTCATGTGAGAACTATGCTTAGATACAACATGTTTAGATGTTTAATATACCACTTGACTGCAGCACCAAGCTATGGAACACACCACATTTGGCATTAGCCTGACCTTACCTTTTGTGTCTCTGGGTCTATCAACCAGTTCCAAGCCCCAGTTGCTGTGCAGACTGATACCACTATCAAAATCACTGATGAAGAAAAGAATAAGAGTCATAAACAGTACACCTCACTCATATTAAAACACGTATATTTTTCAGCAGCAACTCAAGCATTTATTTCTTTTCTCACTTCTGAGGGAGGAAAAACTTCTAATTGGAAAGCAGAAATGAAAATATGCAAAGAAACTTCTAATATGTGAAACCCTAAGGATTCTGCACAAGCTTTCTGGACAGAACAAATACATCTGAAAATCTAAATTCTGTCAAGCAAGAACATCCTGGTCCTTTGAAGAAACCAAAGTTATATTTTCAAAAGAAAGTTGAAAATGATCTAACAAAAGCATAGAGCTTCTTCTCTACATCATATAAATACTTTCTTTTCAGGATAACAGGACAAAGAGTTAACACTGGTTACACACCCCATTCCAATTAAAATAGAAAGTCCCTCTTTTATGTGAATTACAAAACAAGCAGTTTGGGAAAAACATGAGCCACTGAATACAATATAGGTTATGCAAACCTCATTTAAATAAGCTTAAAAGTTTCCAGTAATTTTTTTAATTATAACTGACAGAAAATAGCGATTTTGGAAGCCAAATGCATTCCTAAAGTAGGTGTGCGCAAATTTAGCAGAACTACAAATAAATATTTGCTTGCCCCCGATTGCTCAGAAAGAAGGAGGTTTAAGGTGGTGGTAGTGGTGTTTGGTTTTGCTTTTTAAGTAGTCATTCCTTCAGTTTCTTCACTCAAAATTCACCTCTCAGGAAAAAAGATACCATTTTATGTGTTCTAAAAAAAGTCTGTATTCTTTTAATAGGAAAACTTCAG
This sequence comes from Vireo altiloquus, assembly GCA_013396875.1. Classification (NCBI taxonomy): domain Eukaryota; kingdom Metazoa; phylum Chordata; class Aves; order Passeriformes; family Vireonidae; genus Vireo; species Vireo altiloquus. The sequence goes on from VZRF01000187.1 coordinate 1,251,562, forward strand.
CAGAATCTCAAAAACAAAACAAAACAAAGTTGTGTGTTTCCACTACGGACTGCTGATACCAAAGCTGGCAGAGTATCTGTGGTATTTTTTGTCTTTCCCTCTCCTTCAAACTTTCCTGTCACAAAAGCTGTCTTTATGGCACACTGCTATAACTTTTTCACCTTCAATTTTACAGGGACTACTTCCCCGATCATATTTTGTTTAAGCAATTATAGCAACTGTCTGGGAAGTGTGAGCCTTGAAGAAAAAAACTTCAACAACATATAAACCAGAATAAAACACAAGAAACACAACAACTAATTGTTCCAGCTTTTGCAGAATAATTCAGCCTTGGGCCAATTCAATCTTAACCTCATTTTTCTAACTCTGGCTAAAGTATTAGTTTATTATCCTGTATTAGCTTGTTGCAGAGTGTTTGAATGTATGCCACAAATTTTAAAGCAAGTCTAAATACAAACTTTTCTTTGGGAAAACCCAAATAAAACATACACACTGGTAAATCTAACAAACTCAAAAGACAGAATCCTATTTATTCCTTGGAATATCAAACTTACTTCTCCAACGTCCTGTAGCTGGTTGCAAACACGCAATGTATTCAGTAAGTCTTCTTTCAAAAGCTTTGAGATCTGGGGAGGATGTATATCAAACATAATCATATCTTCATCTAAGTAAAATTTTAAAGGAGATGATAAAAGGAATTCACTTTTCCCCCGTGGACACCCAATTCTTAAACAGACGGAGAAAACCAATGCAATCATCATTTACATGCAATAAAACCCCAGTCATAGTAGCTTTACTCAAATTCAGGTAAAAAGTACAGTGGTGGAGGTAATCTAAATGCAAGACACATTCCCACTTACAATAAAGAAGTATCAATACAGTTGAGAAATCACACTATTTCAGACATCTTTGGAAATACTGAGCTAAGATTTATAGTAGCTTAAATTGCCTCTCAAAACAAAAAGTATCACATTTTGAAGTATATCAGGAAACCATTAAGTTCTATTATCAATGTAATGGCAATTAAAAAAAAAAAGTTGGCCACCTGCTGCTGTTCAAGGGATTATTTGTAGCAATGCAGAAAAAATTGATGACTTTGTTTTGCAGAAACTTTGAGTGTCATGATATATATGCACACACATATGCAAAAAATCCCACAGCAAACACTATTCCAGTAATCTTATTCCAATCAGTTTTTTTTTTAAAATAGGTCTTTCTTCTTATTGTCATTGGTCTCCCATGGTCTTTCCACTGAAATTGCTGTTAAATCCATTTCAAGTTGATACTCCTAATTGTCTCCAAGGAGCTGTTTCACCTTAAGTCCAGGTTAGATTTACACTTCTGTTCAACAAGGTCAATATTTGACACCATTCCAGTCAAAGCTAGAATTCCACCTGGAGTTAAGTTTTAATTAGGATCAACTTAACTTTCAGCTAAAGTCTCCATCAGCATCAATGTGGAACTTCAACTTCCAGCTATTGCTATATTAGTTATCACAATAAAGCAATTGAAGAACAAGCTTAGAAGAAATAAATCTATTATGATCACTACAAAAGCTGCTTTCTAACCTGTGAATTTATTCCTAAGTGGTTTGCAGATGAATTTACAGGGGAAGATTACAATATTTTGACTTCAGCCACAGAACAGCTAACTAGTCTTAATTACTGCCAAGAACACAGTAGTTAATGGCCTGTCCTCCACTTCCCTTCTGGGGAAGTTAAACCACTGCCGGCAATTACAGCTAATTAACAGTTCCCTGACTAGCACAAACCCCTCCAACTAGTCACTGAAGAGAGGGGGAACACAAAGCACCACATAAAAACCTGCTCTTTGAGAAACAGCACCCTGAAGGCATAAAAACAGGCTATTGACAACAAAGCTCTCAAGGAAACACTCACATAAAGCAAATATCACTCAAACAAAAAATGAAAAAACAAAACCTCTTTCAGAAAAAAAGAAAATTCAAGTTTTAACTTATTTTCAACTATGCACATTCTAAGAACCTTCTCTGAGTTGATCCCTTCGGCAGCTGTGACTAGCAGGGCAAGCTTCTGGGATCCCTCAGCTTGTACAAGCATAGCAACAAAGCCCTGACAACGCCGGACTATCGGTTTCTGTCGACATTGCTTACTTCTAGTGCCAGCTACACAACACCTGCTAATTCCGAAACACTGGGGCATTTTTAAAATCTCTACCAGTCTCTGGACACTAAAAACTCCTTTCAGGGTTTTGACATCCTGCAAGCTGTAACTTCAAAGAACCTGTAACCCAAACCATCAAGGGTCCCCAGGCAAGAAGGGGCTATTTAAGGTCGCGTTCTTCAAATGTAAGAGGAGCCCCGGCACAGTGTAACGCCTAGTAGGGCTCAAGAGCTGTAAGAAACGCAAGTCTCATGCAAAAACCCGTAAGCGGGGAAGGAGCTCCCACAGCACAAGAGGATTTCCATCGGCTACATCCGAGCAGCGGCACGGAAAGGAACCGCGGGCACTCCCTCCTCCCAGAGCAGGCAGCAGCCCCTCAGCACAGGCCCTCCCGCGGGCCCCGCTCTCCGGGCCGGCCGGGGAGCAGCACAGCCCGCCCCGAGCGCAGGACGCCGAGCTGGCCCCGGAACCCCGCCCCAGCTCGCCTGTCTGGGCCGAGGAGGAGCGCCGGGAGCGCGGTGCAGAGGGAGCCGAGGCCTCCCGCGGCCGCTTCGTCCCGCTCCGCAGGGATGGGGCAGCGCGCTCGGGCAGCCCGGGCGCAGAGCCGGCAGCTCCCGGCTCGCCGAAGAAGCAGCTCCGGGCTCGCTCCGAGCGGCCGCACTCACCCTCAGCCTGGTCCAGGGAGTTCATGGCGGGCGGGCGGGCGGAGCGGCGCGCACCGGGCGGAGCACCGAGCACGGGCCGTTCCCCCGCGGCCCCGCGCACCGCCCCGCCGGCCCGGCCCCGCAACAACGCCCCGCGCTACTCGCCCGCAGCAAGCGCGCCTCGCATTGGCTACCGGCAGGGAAGGGGCGCGGCTCGGCTGGCTCAGGGCGGCGGGGGTTGTCCAGCATCTGTGCTGAAGTTTATTTATTAAACAGCAGCTTCCCGGTTTTCTCCATTTTTTGCCCCTCCTCACACCCTCACATGACTTAAGAGGGCTGTTCAATGCTTGTGTCTGAGCAGAAAATAAAAGCTGGGAAAGATACAATATTCTTCCTTCAAGACAGCCCAGGGTCAACCTCTAGGCTTGTTCATTTGGGGGTTTTCTGCACCCCACACTTGCAGTCCCCAGCCAGCGCTCCGGCACGGCCGGGCTGCTCACCCGGGTGCTAGTGAGAGCCATTTCAGGGCACAGATTTAAAGGCTGCTTTTGAAAACAGGTCCAGCAAGACTGACCTGTGATCTCCTCAGTAGGGCCAGGCAAAGCTCTGGCAAGCTGCAAGCAGTAGGCTGAATATCCTACACACGCAATTTCAATTCGTGGGGTTTCCTGTGCAGGAGGATGGCACTGGGACACAAAGACCATCTGCCTCCGGGTGTGGGGCCTGTATCTCTGTTAGGAGAAGGGGTGCCGGGTGCTTCCACACATCACTCCTTACTCTCCGTCCCTTGAGTTTATTGCTGCAGGAGCGGTGTCGCAGCAGAGGGATGGCCTTTGGATAGGGACAGCAACAGCGATGGTGTCCCTGCTGTGCTGCCAGACCAGGCCCGCTTGTCCCGGCTGTGCCCCATGCAATAGCAATTGTGTACTGGATGGCAACAGCTGAAATAGCTGCTTTGGAAATACATACAAAAGTAGTGCAGAGAGGTTGGGTTTCTTTGCCGGTTGGAAGTGTCCCATTGAACATACAGGCATCAGCCATCACGATCCCACAGCCCTGCCTGCTGCTGGCCCAGCTGGGCCACAGAGGTAACTGAACTGGTCTGTTAGCTCAGTGAAAGCTTTCTGAGTTAGCAAGTGACTCGATTAGGGAGCTCTCCAGGGACCCGGGCTCTCTGCACTGCCATCTGTTTTCAGCTAAGTGGTACTGGAGCCTGGATTGTATTTTGCAGTCCAGCTTAAAGCAGAGTAGCTGCAGTGCTCTCAGGGTTGGTGTAATTTCTCTCATTCTGATTCTTCAAGGAACCTAGAAAAAATAATGAAAATTTGATTTATAGTAATTTTGCTCTCATTGGTTTAAGCATAATTACAAAAAATGTGTTTTCTAGAAATTCATGCATTACTTTTGCTTTGGTGATGGCTCACTGAATGTAAATGATGGCCTATTATTTTCTTAAGAGTATTTGAGTCCAGCTCATTATAGTTTTGCCTAGTTAGTTTACACCAATTTTGCCAGTGTAAAACCCCGAATACACTCTACCCTGGTGGTGGTTGGAATTGTGTCTGCTGTGTGGAAAAGCTGAATATCTCAGTGGTGTTTTTTCTGGCTGTTGCCAAAGACTATAGCACATATTAGCACTGGAGTATTTCACTGAATCAAAAGACCAGAGAGTGGGAAGTAGATGTTTTCTTCCTTACTACAACTGTACTCCTGCAGTTTGTGGAACCTTAAATTAATCCAACCCCAAGAAACTGGATGCTGCTCTGAAAAATGGACTTCTCTGCATAGCCCTTGGAGATTTCCAGCATCTTGAAAGGATCAGAAAGTTGTAATTTGCATTAGGCTGTTCTTACTTCTGTGAGCTTGCTGATGTGAGATCTCCTCTGGTCTTTTATGTTGCTCCAGCTATTAGGTTTACATCTGAACAGATACAGATATCATAAAGCTGTTTTTTATCCAAACTTCAATGGTTTGTGACACTTAGAGGCTGAACCTATATCAGGAAAAAAATTCCAAGAGCTATAACCCTTGAGATCCTTAAATAAATTATAATTCCCTTATTGTTTCTAATATAAAACTTCTCAGACAGTTAGAAATGTTTTGGCATCTTTTGGCTTTTTTCCCCCAAATAGCTTTTCCTGTCTTCTGTACAATTCTGTTGACTAGCCAAGATAAATGAGGCAAGGCAATGTAACTGTCATCACACTACAACTATGACTTGAATAAACTGTTTCTTAGGGTTGATGCATCTGTTAATAATCCTTGATACCTTTTTATGCCAACACCTGTGAAGCCTTAAAATTAACAGCATAAAGGAAAGGGCTCAGTGGACATTTGAATTGCTTCACAGTGCTGAGGTGATTGGAAGAACCATGCTTTGTCAGTTTAGAGTGCTATCTCAAGTATCTCTTCTTGAGGTGCAAGGGATGCATCTTCCTGAGTTTAGCATCTTTGATATCTGTTTCTGGTTCTCACAGCTGTACTTGGAGCATAATGTGAGAGCATCTGTTGGCAGCATCTGTTAGCAGAGATAATTAGGATGGGTCACTTGTTTCTTAGTTTGAGTGCTTTTCCAGCCTTCTGCAATTTTTAGTCTATATGTCCTTTCTCCTACTCATTTTCTTCTGAACAATCCCTCCCTCTTAAGGCAGCATGTTACTTCAGAGATACTGTGGTAATGTTTAAGGCTGTTACATATTCAGGCTTTTTGAATTTACTAATCCTGTTTTTTATGAATTGGTTTACTGTAGTAACTGCCTTCCAAATTTGGAGAGTATAATCCTAACTTGCATTTAGTGATACATGGATAGTGTTTACATGCTTTATATTCCTTTTTTGAGTAGATTTTGGAAGCTTAAAGCGTAAATCTTATCAAGAGACTTTTTTTTTTTTTTTTTATTCTATCTCATTTTCCCTGAGAAGTCTTTTACTTACCTGCAGTACTGCTGGGGTTTGTCTGTAAGAGGATCCATATTCAGGACTCCTTGGTTTAGACAACAAAAAAAAAAATCTGATCAGAAAACTCCATTAGTTTTTTTTTTTGTTTTTTTTTTTTTTTGTTTTTTAATCACAGGCCTATAGAAAATATTTTAAAGCTTATCCTGGAAAATGAGCATCATCAAATAGATGCATATTCTGTAGAAAAGAGAATGCCTTTTGTTAGATATCTAACAAAGTCCAGAGGCTCATCTCTACACAATGTAAGTATAGTGTAGAAATACAGATTTTGTATGTGTGGCTTGATGTAATAGAAGTTTCATTTTCACTTCTTGGAATTGTAGTATGAAACTTGTTCTGCCGCACTGAATACAAGTTACGGCTTGAGAGGCTATAACTGGTTTGAATTTTGGTAGTCTGAAAAGCTAATTTGTGTTCCTCTGCTCTTTTTCTGCAACTGGAGTGAGGTTTTTATACACTTCTAGATACTTACAGCAGGTATAGTAAAACTTCACTGTCACAACACTTCAGAAGATAGGCTTCTTTCATCCAGGGTAACTTAATTCTTTTTTAGCTCATTGTTCTTTACACATCTGTCACACAAGAGGCACATCAGTTTCAGAGGGAGAAATCGACTCACTGCCAGCAAACCAGTAAGAATCTGCATTTCTGATGCTTCAATAATTTGCAACTTGTGAATCAGACCGTGGTACGTCTTATGGACGTGACTGAACTTGTACTGCTGAACTGCCTCTGCATTTCTGATACTTACTTACTGTGCTGGATTGGCTTTTACTCAAAAATTAGGCCCAGTCACCCCCAGCCCCTCTGATAACTGAGGACCAGCTGGAATGCAAGGGCATTTATTTTCTGTCAAATTTACTTGCACTTAGCACAAGAAACTCCCTCATCAACTTCTTGTTCACTTTTTTGTCACTTTTTAAAATTAGGGTATGGATTCTGGCTCAGTCTTGAACCATATGTAATCATCTTTTCTATTTTCTAGTCCTTCCCATTTAATTCCCCAGTAGAGTCTTTTCAGCCTCTTATTCCCCATGTTCTCCCACACATTGTGTTTGGTTTTCTAAAAGCTGCAAGGGAACAGATGTATTCATCTGATTTGCCTTGTTTTCAGGCTGCTTTAGTCCTTCAAATGTCATTCCTGGCATGATAATAGAGTGTCAACATTGCCTTCTTTTACTGTCTTTCAGGTTGAAATTTAAGTGTTTCGAACAAGGACATTTTTCTTTGAAATCTTTGATTTATGCCAAAGACATTACACCATAACAATACAGCCTCTTAGGAAAACCAAACTATTTGTTCCTAACGATGTAGAGAAGCCAAGACTGGAAGCTGAATTAGTTTCATTCCTTTTGGAGGTAGCAGTGTCACATTTGTGCTGTGGGCAGGCAGACCTTGAGAGGTGATGGGGCTGCTGTTCCTGTGTGCCTGGTCATTCTCTGTGAGCGTGTCCCCATCTCCCTCCCTGGCTGGCAGCTGCCACCTCTGAGTGGGGCAGCCCTTAGGTGTTCTCAGCAGCTGTGATGGGTGCAGAGCACAGTGGGACAGGTTGTGGTGCTGGAACAGCTGCATTCCTATGGCAGCTTCCTGAGAGCTGGCATCTAATCCCTTGTTTGAACTGCTCTGCTCACAGCCTGCCTTGTGCCAGACGCAGGAGTAGGAGGTTTGTTGGCTTTTGAAATGATGAGCCATGTACACTGCAGGCTTGCCAGGATATGCTGTATTTCTTGTTGTATTTCTTGTTGTTTCCAACCATGATTTTGGGCATTCGTTTGTTCAGCCCAAGATCCTATTCACAGCAGCTGCTGTGAGGATTGTTTGCATTCAGTTGTCTGCTTGTCCTGTAGGGTTAAAGTTTGATACTACTTTTGCAGAACAGGGATTCCTTCCCGGCTAATTAGTGCTTCTTACTAAAAACCAACAAAATAAGCATGCAAATCTGGTTATAGCTTTTCTCCCACATAGCTCCATCCCATACCTGCTTCTAGAAGGGCATATTCTGAAATAACATGGCAATCCCCCTGTTAAGTAAACTTCCCTTGCTTTCCTCTCTGTAGTATTGCAGCTATACCAGAGAAGTGGGAGATGATTTCTCTTGAGGTTTTCGGTTAATCGTATTCTGAGGTAAAAACACTATTTCTAGATAAATACAGAATCTAAATGGCTTCTTTAATTATTTGTACTCAGGTTATCAGGACCTTTAAAAAGCAAAATCCATTGTTAGTGCCCTTATAACTGGCAATTCTGAACCTGCTTTCCTGTTGCTTCAATACACTGTACTGTTTACAAATCTGTAATCATGGAAGTTCTTATTGAATTTAGCCAGACCTATAGTGCTAATTGGTTCTAATCAGAAATCAAGGCCAGTCACACCCAGCCCCTCTGATCTCTGAGGACCAGCTGGAATGCAAAGGGAGGTTTATTTTCTGTTATATTTCTATTCCCTTAGTGCAAAAGTTGCTCCTAGATGCTGATGCTTAATGAAGGCACTTGCTGCTGTAGACTTTGCAGTACCTCTTAAGGGAAAATGGATGTAGCAAAAGCTTTAGAAGCATCTTGTGTAAGCAGAAAGTTTGGCTTAAAATGTCCCACTGTGGCTGCAAATTTTTGCTGTGACTGTCGTGATGTCAGTGTACTTCTTTAGGTTTTGTTTAAGCAATGTCAGGACAAGCTGACTGAGCTGCTCTAAGTGTGTTATGAGGCATTCAGTAATTTAGGCAAACCCAAAGAAGGAAATCTGACGTTTTCATGCCTCCCTAGAGCTTGTTAATGAAGAGTGGTGAAGGAAAAATAGTACATCACTTCTAGTTGATATGACACTCTTTACAAAACAAATGTAGAGTGTAAATCTATTAAAAATGCTTATTTTATCAGTTTAACACTTTCAATTTGTTTAGTTTCTAAAAGTCTTTACTGGTAACATATACCTAAATTCATATTCTTATCTTTTCTAGTAGAAATCCTTAAAAAATGCACCCTGCCTTTAAACCAAGGTAAGAGAAACTTAAGCAAATAATCATATTTAATAATCTCTAATAATAACAGTAGCTTGGCCAGGTAGTGATGTAGATTCATTATGCAAATATTGCCTGAATAGAACTATATAAATATGCTTGTACTTTTGGACTTTGGTGTGCTGTGTATATATTTTGCAGATCCCAAAAAAATTGGAAGGTAGCTTATGTTGGAGATAGGCAAGCAAGCTCATTTCTGATGAATCCTACATTAGTGCATGTCTGTTGTGGGTATTTTTTCAACATGGCTTTAAAAGTATTTAGGAAAGATGTTCTGTAACGGATGAAAAATGTTCCTGGTTAGTCTCTAGTGTCTGGCTGTAGTCTGGTGGCTTTTCCTAGTCCCACTGCTCTCCCTTGGAGTGAGGTTTGAGTCCCAGCATCAAAATGGAAAAAAGTTCAGGAGAGAATGCTACAAAAGTAATGCTCTGTGGGTTGGAATAGATGAATGGGCTGCTCTCAGTAGAATAATTCTGAGAAGTTTGCAGCCACATTTAACAATGTTTCTTATGCATTTTTTGCATGTCTAACAAATATCCTCAGGGAAAAAGGAAAGGCAGCGGGGGAACCCCTTTGCTTTGAGGAAGTGTTTTTATAGTTTTTAGCAGTATTGTTAAATAGTAAAGTAGTGAAACTTGGTGATGTTCTAATATAGTTTTGCAGTCTGTACTGTTCCTTAATTGATTTTTCAGTTGATTGCAGATGACTGTACTAGGGGTGATTGTAGAGAGAAGCTATACATGCAGTTTTACCAACAGATGCAGAAAGAATGATACACCTTCTGACTGTCATTGCTGCCGCCAGCAAGGAGCAAAAGTAGGTTTCTATTAAGGATGGGGGTTTTTTTTTGGCTAATTTTATTACAGAGATGGTAATTACATAGGTAGGTGTAACCCAGTTCAGAAATGTGACCCTCCAAATATGTAGATAATGTTTGAAGATCATGCCTATTTAATGTTTCTGGATCACCTTAAAACTTCTAGCTAGTTTTAAAATTTGTTATGCATCTCTGAGGCAACATTTTTTGCAATATTTAATTCCCTTCCTCCTCACTGACTTCCATATTTGACATATCTCCTTCTGATAATCATATGACTGGAACTACACCAGAGATTCTCTGTTTTGGTTCATGAAGTGTTGTACATGTGTAGTGCTACAAAATCTCTTCAAATGAGAGTCAGAAATTCTCTACCACTATCACAGTTTAGTGATCTATTGAAATGTTTAGGCACAGAAATTAAGATAGAACTACAGCTGCTTCAGCTGGGTTGGTTAATGTGTCTGAAATGCAAAGATCATGTGGGACAATTCAATCACGTTGTAAATTGACTTACAGGCTTTTTTAAACAATTAAATAACAAAACTGAGAAATTAATTTCTTTTCAGTTGTTTCAAGCCAAATATGTGGTTTTATTATGTAGATGAAACACTTTTAGAACTCCTTAAAAAAGTGATGTGTTCCAATTATAAAAAAATTAGTTCTTCCTTGACTACCTACTGTCCCACTCATAATTTCAGCATCAGTGTTAACCAACATTTTTGTTGGTGAAGCAAATGGAATTTGTGACTTTCATCTCTCCACATTGCTAAGAAATATAGTCTTCCAAGTTAAATGACTAAAATCAGGTTATCAGTAAAATTCTTAAATTATAATGTTCAGCAGCAATCCTCAGAACATATGTATTGCTAGTCTTAATTTTTGTGCTATCTTCAGTATTTTTGCAGAAAACCAGGCTACTAACAAAATTACAGTAATGTCAGTGTAATAGTTCATAATAGACAATATTCTTTTCAGCTGAATATTTCACATTATACTAGGGTGATGAGATAAAATATAATTCTAAATAATTATAATAGTTTTTCACTCTAGCACTAAAATGTGATCAAGCAGGAATCATTAACTAAAAATCTTCCTCTGATGTATATTACAGCTTCCTACTGTAATAAATACTTGCAGAATTTTCTGCATTGGTTAAAATAGAGATCACAGTTGCTTCCCAATTTTGTAGGTGTTTGTGATCAAAGAACACACTGTTCTGTGGGTTTCTCTCATCTCAGCATTGGACTTGGTGCTTGTGGCTTCTGGCACATACAAGATAGCAACAGCACAGCAATGGGAAATGGTGACACAGACTTTCAGTTTTATATAACCAACTCCTCTTTTCTTCAGGGAATTATTCTAGAATTACAGGCAGTCACTTGTAAGAACCTGAACATGAGGCGAAAATAACATACCTCACATAAGTCAGATCTCATACCTGCACTCCAAGAAGTTAAATGACTGTTTTGTATTCTTGAACAGCTCAACACAGCGTTTTCCTCTTGCCCTGTAATCAGACTTCATTATTCTATCCAGAGAAAGTTTAGGTTGTTTGAGAGATGTCACTTAAAATATTCTTCATTCAGAATTGCAGTTTAAATTTCTTTCAACCCATTTAAATTTTAAGCACAGATTCATTGCACTTCTGGGTAACAGAATTTGACCTAGTTAAAATGAGACAGCTTTGAAATAGTTCCCTGAATTAATTTCTCTTAATGCATAATACATGTAGTGATTAAATGTCTGTCCTGGATTGCTGCTTACATGGCATAAAGTGCATGTAACAAGCTCACGTATAATAATTAAATGATAGGAAGTTATATAGCAATTGCCAATTATAATTTCACTTTCTCATGTTGATTCTATATAAATAAATAAAAGTCCTTCTTAAGATTTGTCTCTATTTGTTTCAGAACTTTTTATTGTAAATTTACAAATTTCACCTATTTTCATGTATGAGGAATACAATAACAAAAATGCAGTTTCTCCTGGAATGAAAGTAACTGCCCTGTTCTTCAGTTTAAAATATTCTGAAATTAAGAAAAAAATATGTACATATCCTGTTATTTTGGATGTAGATATTTGTGATAGTCTTTGTGTGGAGCTGGTAATCTTTATCTTGTTCACGATCTAAAACTGACCAATAATAATGTGACAGTGGGAAGGAGAAATTACAGCTTTTCATTTATATTTCAAATGAAGTTCATATACTGGTTCTAAATCAAAACTAACCTCTCCAGCTACAGAAGTATTGTGTCAATACTGTACTGAAGGCTTTAAACATCTCACTCTGTTGTATTGCACAGACTTAACAGCTGTATTTTTCTATCTGTCTGGAGAAGTGCAAAGTCGATGAAAACAGCAGTTTGATAAAGCCATCTCTCTCTTGTCTGTAGTACATCATAATGTGCCTGTGCAGGATGCACTGACTCTCATAGTTAAAGCTTCTGGGAACAGATTTTCTGGGAACAGAGTGTGAGCAGCAGGAGTGTACCAGGATTTCACACAAGAAAGCTTATCTGGTAGGTGGCTGCCTAGCATGGGAGCTGTGAGATGTGCGATGTGCCTCTGGACATTAGACTTATTTATGTTACAAGCAGGAAAATACTTGGATTGGTTGGAGTTGAACCCAGTAAGTAACTCTACAACTACCAGAAGAGAGATAATTGAAGGTATTAATTTTTTTCCCTCTGAAATACAACTTTGAGCATCTTTTAAAACTGACGTAAGCTTGCATATGCATAAGAAATAATCTGTAAACAAATGATAGGCACTAGAGATAAAAGGTTTGTGTAAAAAATGCTGGTGTGTCCATTAATGAGCATGTGCATCCTGCAGTATGTGCAGATATTCTTCATGAAATTAGATACATTTTAAGGACGTATACACATGTCCCTAATGGACAATTGCTCTCTCACAGGTTGTGGTTGCAAAGTGTTTGATCATCTCCTAATGCTGTTGAGGATTTAAGTTGTAATAGCATTGTACACAGAAATGCATTTAAGTTAGTGATCATGAAAATCATCTGTTAGTTATCCATCAAAATAAATGCAACTCTTGGTTTAACAGGATTCAGTAATATAATGGTACATAAACTTATTTTGATTTAAAAGTTTAAAATTCAGCAGAATACCTCAAAAAAAGTCCCCACCCAACTGCATATGTAAATTATAGACTTGGAATATCTGTGTTGTTTTGTCTGGAGAACTACTCTACAGAAAATTTTTGGATCCCCTTGTGATAAGGGGAGAGTGATAAGGAGATAAGAGAATAGTGATATTCTTGCAGGCTTCTACTTGTACTCCTAATTTCTTTTGAAGAGTTGCTCACCACTTCTGTTCATTTAGTCTAAACCTTATTGAAGAAACTCATCCTTCACCTGGAGACACAATCTCATGAGGATGCAAGGCCACAGGCAAGCATTGCCATCCACACCTTAAGCACACCTTCACTCCTCTGCTGCCAAGCAGTATTGCTGCCTTAGGCCAGTCATCCCTTCCTAAGGTTAAACCTTGATTTGGGTGAAAGGCTGTCAGGGGCTCTTTCTTCCAGCACTCTTTCAGTTTTGTATTTCAAAGTAATTCATTCTGTTTCCGTGACTGACTTGATCACTTGCCACAGTACATTTACTCATAGCAGTAGAACAAAACATAGTAGATACTACATGAACTGCAATGGTAGATGGTGAAATGTGGAAAAATCTGAACTTGCAAATATTTGGCAGTGATCAAATAATAGTTGAAAGAGTGGAACTCAGCCACGCTATTTTCAGAGAAAATTTTATATGAAAGAATTGGAGAGTGGGGGAGTATACTATTCTTTATCTAAAAATGAATTCGTTCTAACATTATAAAAGCGTAAGAACATAAAGCTCATCTTTCATGTTCTTAGTCTGAAATCAGATTCAGCTACTGTCCTTGTATCTGTTTGAAGTTGGTATGGCTTGGGGTGAACACCTGGCTATTTTAGAAAAGCTTTTTTTCCTCCCCTATTGTGAACTTTTCCCATTCTACAAAGCTTTCTTTTTTAGTTACCAAGTTGGTTGCAATTCTTTTGAGTTACTGAAACTCATGGGAAACCAAAAGGGCAGCAGAAACGGCGAGGGCGGTTCTGGTTTTAAACATGAATATTCTTGGATACATAGGATTAGAATATAGTGTTTTGTTGTAAATTAAATACAGCTTTTATGATTGAAAATTATGGGGAAGTCAGCAAAAAATATTGTAACATCTGCTTAATTGGATTATTTTCTTTTATTAAATGCTAGTGTAAAAAGGAACTACATGTACACTCTTGACAGCTATTGATGTGCTGAGTCCGATTCCTTGGATGAATACTAGGCACAAACTCTATCAAAACTAGTGACCTACATTATGGTCATGGATTAAATCCTTGCTTAGAACCAGCCTCAGATGACATCTGTTTGTCATGAAATAAAACCTGGCTTTAACTTTTCCTACCAACTGCACTTCATTTGTCAGTTTGTTTTAACTTGTGTGTGCAGGTTAACATTAATATCAGAGCGTTTGACTTTGTAGTGTGCTCATGCTATGATTAGTAACACTGCAGGTCAGTGGGCTCTGCTGTTAATACCTACGGGAGGCCTGGACTGGTGGCTCAGTGCCTGTACATCTTTTAAAGTAGGGCACTGAATGAGAGAGGCCAAGGCGTTTGTAGCTGTTAGGGTGTGGTGCAACTGCTTTGGCTGCAGTGCTCCTTTCTAAACCTGCTTTCAGTTAGCTGTTTTCAGGCATTTCTTAAGCCTGGTGTTTTCAGACCCTCACCATTAAAAGAGTGTCCTGTGCAAACAAAGGTAGATTTTACTGTTTGTTTTAAAACAGTTAAAAACCATAAAAACTGTTTCCAAACAGGACTGCCAAATGCAAAGGATAATCGTTGACCTCTTCTTTTAGCACCTGCTAAAAGTTTTGGACTTCTGAGATGTTCTTGACATCAACCTGCAAAATGGCCACAGCTTGGAGGGACACCTGGCCTTTTGCAACCAGGTGAGTGACAAAGCCCTATAGCTGTTTGGTTTAATAACTGTAAATCATTTCTAGTTAGAACCTGATGCTGCCAACAACACATCTCTTCTACCTGGAGAACTTAATATAATTTAAATAATGAAAACAGCCATTTTTCTTCATTTTTCTTCTGTGTCAGCCGGAAAGGTACTGTTTTTATGTGGGAAATAATTGGATACTTCTTCCCTTCCTTGCTTTATGTCCTTCCTTCTCCTTCCTTTCACTCTACCCCTTATTCAAAAATCCACCACCTTGTGTTTATACTAGAAGGGACTAAATAACCAGTTTTCATGCCAAGTGTTTAATTTACTAATAAAACTTTGTGAGTTTTTGTGGCCCCTCTGACCTTTGTCATTCCAATCCAACCATGGGCATCCATGCAACTGCCTAATTCTTTCCCTTTCAGTGTGGGACACCACAAGGATGTGGAACGCACAAAAGTTTATAGCAAATCTTTAGGTTTGATAATACAATAAAATGAAACATTGAGGTGGCAATTAACCTTTCACTGATAAAAGAGGGGATTGATTTTTAGATATAAACAGATGTGGGGAGGATGACCAAATACAGAAACCACAGCTGTTTTGCTGTATTTGTTATATTTTGACACAACCATTCATGTTAAACCAGTCCAGCACTAAGGGGCAGCTTTAGCCCAGAAGACACTGCTGACAGCACTGGCAATAGTGGAAGTTCTGTAACCACCATCACACCCTCTGTCACCTGTGAGAAATGAAAAATTTAAGAAGCCTTTTCCGTTAAAACAAATGCTCATGAATGTCACTGCTGCACCTTTGTAATTTTAAATTAGAAGTTGTAAACAGTCACAGAATAAAGTTGTGTGTTTTATACAACTGCCACCAATTTCAGCTTGTTTTTGAACTTCATCTGACTATTCAGATTAGAATGGGCAGGTCTCACCAGAGCTGGCTTTCTCTGCTTGTTGGGTAGGATGGATAGAATTTCTCATTAATTCATGCAAAGTCCCTTAGTTATTTCTGCAGTTTACCTTGATGAAGGTGATGAGACTGACCAAGAATTGTTGGTGTGAATTGCTCGTCTGTTAACTGACAATTTGAAACAGTTTTATATCAGTCTCTTGAACATTGAATTTGCTTGGGATTGGGTATTTTTGTATTTTCAACTGCTTTAACTTTCATTATAAGTCAAAATTATAACAGTGGGAAAATTAAAGAAAAAAATGGAAATAATTGTAGTTAGAAAAGCAGTGAAGTAAGCTAATGTGAAGAACTGCTTTGATTTGTAGTACATCAGTCAAATATCAGATTTAAACGTTTTTAACATCCATTTTACAGAAATACCAAGTATACTTGGACTTAATACATGCAAAATAAATGGCATTTACTCTGCAAAAATACTTAATATTAAAATATCGCTTATAGATTGAACAGAAAAAAACATGCCAGCAATGTTGGCATGAAATTTTATGTGGATTTTTCCAACTTCTGAGTGAGACAATTACTTTCATACAGAAAATAGTTTAGCACTATGTGAAGTATATGTCAAGTTACTGAAAGCAACTCCTGTAATGCATTAAATACATCATAAGTATTACTTGCAACCATAATAGGCACAGCACCTTTTCAGAAATTTTTAAGTGAAATTTTTAAATGAAATATCTTTAAAAATATGAAGTAGCTTTTGCTTTATATTTCTGGAGTGTGACAGCTTTTTTTCCTAATAGTAGGAGAAAATTTCCACTGGTAGTGAATAGCAAAGAACATGACTAGTATGTGTTCTTATCAGTATTTAAAGTAATTATCAGTATTCAGAGTAATTAAATCTTTTTGTTCTTCTTGCAAGACAGACTGTCTAATGTCATCACTGTATTTTGTAGTGGAGCATTTCACTGTCTAGAAGGTTACACAGTGACTTCAGTATTATGTTTTTTCCAATAGTGCTTGCTGGATTTGCTCTATCACAACTCATGTTGTCAGATGAGTTTTCATTATTAAATTCATTCATTCTATGAATTAAATCAATTCATAAATTTACTTTTTTGCCAAGAAACAATACCAGCTATAAATCTTAATGGAACAAAGTTTCTCTGCAGTGCGAACCATAGAAAATAGTCCTATGCTTGAGAGCTAAGTGGTGTCTTTCTGTAAGACCTGCCAATTTATTTTTATCTTGCTTTTTTCACTCATTCATCATTTTCATTAATACATTAACTAAACCCTTAGGAACTACCTATCAGCCCAGGAGTAAGTAACAGTGTAACTTACTATTTTTCAAGACTCTAATACCAATTTTTAAGAATGATTTGTGGTAAGTGATAGTCTAATGGTAGTGCCCTCACTGGATAGATAACTAGTCCTCAAAATTATTGAACCTCGCCTAACTCCTAACTATTAATTTATTTAGCTGTTGGTACTACAATGTCTGAGGGCTGCACACACTTATAAATTGCCCTGCTCGTGTCCATGTGAGATAGGAGATTGCATAGGCTTTCCCAGAGGAACCTGGAAGCTTGTTTCAGAGTCTGGAATTGAACTAATTCTCTTGAGCCCCACAGTAGGTCCTTAATCACAAAATCATTCCCCACTTCCCCCAAAGGGATTAAATGTAATAACTTGTATCATTTAAGGGCTTTTCTTTTTTAACACTTGAGGTTGAGGGTTTGAGGTGAACTTTGCTAAAGAGTTAGCTGTCGTGGTGTAGAATTTCTCTTTGCAAAGGCAGGGAGTGGGGAGTTGAGAGGCTGCTCTGGCACACAGGGATTGATGGGGCCCTGCTGGCCCTGCAGTGGCCTCCAGCTGTGAGTGGCACCTCGGTAAACACTAATCCCTCTATGTCCCTAGGAAGGTGCTGAAACCAAACATCCCAAGGAAACAGAGTTAAAGACGTACATACCTGCACTGTGAAGAATGGAAATGAGGCGTGTAAAAGGGAAAAGGAATAATGTGTTGTCATTTTAGGAGTCAACTTGGGCCTCTGGTTTCATATATGAACAGGCAGTTTAAGGGATCCAAAAAATTCAAAACCAGTTTATACCTGCATTTGAACACAAGTGGGGCACTTCTGTGTATGCTTGCTTTTCAAGGGAATTAAAGTTAGTAACTGTTTTGACATGAAATTAGCATAAGACTAAACGCAGCACACCTGTGCACAAAGGAAATGAAGTTTGACCATTTAAATACAGAATAAAACCCTGCACAAACCAACCAAGCCAAACAAACAAACAAACCGAAGCCTTGCAGAATGTTGTCGTCTAAGTGAATTGTAAGCTTTGAATTTATTTTCCTGAGGAAACTTCCAAGCAGTGTATATACTTGTTTCATTGTCCTGCTATTTTCAGATTCTCACTGTGGTCTTAATCATTATTAGACAAATGAAAATGCATGTTTATCCTTCAATGAGATGTTTGGATGAGGTATACTCTTTTAAAATTGGTTAAAAAGGCCAATGGTCCTTAAACATTCACAGTGCTGGGAAGTGTGGAAGATTAAAATGATGTGCAGCACCATACAGGTGAGTAAAGAGAAAGAAAAGGCAAACTGAACAGGTAAATATTTAAGTCCTATTGCATTTTGGAACAGCTGGCAGTGCTTCCCTTAGGGAAGAAATACCCCAGTGGTTGAGGCATGGTGTGAGGGAGGTGGACACAGCGCTGTCCAGCATGGGGGCATCTCCTCTGCCCAGGAGTGTGAGGGCTCCAGCACAAACTGCCTTAGACCCCTCCTTGTGGAAAGCAAAGTGGAGAGATCAAACTCCCCCCTGGCTGCTTTTGCTGCTTATTCTTGAGTCACCTGCAAGCTTCTTCACGTGCCTCTGCTCCCCTCAGAGCTGCCGGCTGCGTGTGCAGCGTGGCTGTGCTGCTGAGGCCGGGCTGGAGAGGACAAACTTTCTCTGTCGTCTGTCTTCAAACCTTTGTGTTATACCTGAGGATGGGAATAAACACAAAGTTTGGCCTGCATCAGGACCCACAGGAGGGCTGCTGTGGGCAGAAAATGGGTCTCAACACATCCTTTGCTTGATCTGCTGTTTGTTTTCTGAACTGCTTATCTGGGCAGGAGACACTTAAGGCCTACATCGTGTTTTACCAAAAAGAAAACCTACCGGATGAGATTTTAACCAGAACACTGCTCCAGTGATCAAGTAAAAGGATAAAAGATAACTTTCATCTATTGTTAAGGTTGACATATGGCCCAGAGTGCTTGAATTATTGACTGCTCTTTGTATCACAAGTACTGCCATTGATTTACAGTTCCTCAGGTTTCACATGGTGATATATTCTAAAGGCACTGTATTTATCATCTTGTCCTCTTACATCTTTAGCTAGATTTAATTTTCTGACAGAAAACTTGTATTTAAAATATTTTTCAGACAAATATCAGTGCTATTCTGATGTGCTTTTGAATTCAAATATTGTATCTGGAGTGAACGAAAACATTGTTGAACTGTAGTCCCTCTGCAGAGGCCTGGTAAAGTTAGAGTAACCAAGGCAAGAGAAATTTGTGTTAAAATGTGTGTTGTGGGGCATAGAACTTTTTTGCAGTGTGCCAACATTCTGCCTGCATCTCAGTCTGATGCTTGCCCTGGTGCCATACACCTAACATGACAGAGGAAGGATGAAGACCGAAGGGAGTGGGAGGCTGCCCAGTTCCCGAGCTGGTGGCTGTGCTGCACCTTGATGGTCAGAGCTGCCAAGGAGGAAGACAGCTCTCACTGCTAGCCCTTCACCAGGAACGTGGGAATTGAGCACGAATCGTGGAGGGCAAAGAGGCATCTGAAGCTGCTCTCCTGCCGGAGCAGATCAAAGTGACACAGAGAGCCTTGTAGCTGCCGCAACCCAACCAAGAGGGAGGAATCGGTGCCCTCGCTTTGCCTTTTATTTCCATGGACAAAATGCGGGTGGCATGCTCTCTACCCACTACAGACAGTGGAGAAAAGTGCACCACTCCCTTTGCTTGTCTTTTTTTTATCCTGTTGCTTTGCCAGCTGTCAACTAGTGATGGGTAGGTGAGTGTTGTGCCAGTGGTGGGCAGCTCACCCACTCCACCTTGAAGGCTGCCTGCCGCTGCAGTGTGCCAGGAGGAGGATCCTACTGCAGGTAAGAGCTTCTTCATGATGTGTTTGTCTAAAGTAATCTGCAAGCTGCAAAAGCAAGCTTCAGTTAAAGCAGTTTTGCTTATGCTTGTTGTTGAAAGGCTGTATGTATGCAGTGGGCTGTTTCTGTGCCTTGTGGTGCCCAGGCACAGTATAAATCCTAGGTGGGCTGTGGGAGAACCTGTCAGCTCAGTCCCCTTCAAACTCACACATGAGCCATGGCATTGAGAAAGAAGAGTTATTGGTTTATGAAGGTGATTTTTCATGTTTTCCAGCTGCAGAGCATCACTAGGGAGACTGTGGTAGAGCAGCAGTACTTTACTGTCTTAAACTGTCTAAATTGTCTTTGCAACAGATGTGTTGAAAAATACAAATAGTGGTTGGTTTGGTAATTACTGAGTGGTAAGGGCTGTTGTTTTAGTGTCTGAGTGCATGATGATGGAAGGCTGATGATTAATTATTTTAATGCTGTCAGATACTGTTCTTTTAAGCACTTCCTAGTTCTGCATTCTTTCTCAAACTGGTTTTTTGTAGTTACCTGTTCTACATAGGGTTGGGCATAAGTTCTTTATTGTGTTTTTAGTTTGATTCTTTTGTTTTAATGAGTTTTACTAAAGATGAGGGTGTTCTGTGGGTACCAGGCAGGATGCTGTTTCCTCTTGTGTTAAGAAATTTTCACGTGTGCTTGGTTTTTTCTTGGTTTGTGGGCTGAATAAATGGTGCGAGCCTAAAGCTTCTATCCTTTATTTTGGGCTCATTTGTGTGTTGTAAACTTCTTACTGATATTTGTAAAAGTACATATTTTATTGAATATTTTCTCTTTGGTACTGTTTTCTTACAATCCTTTTATAGTGTTTAATGGGGTGTAACACTGTTGAGGAGGTAAGTGGAATCTGTAGAGGGAAGAAAAATTCCATTCTCAAGTCTATTATGAATGAAATTACGTACAGTGTTGGTTTGACAGTACTTAAGTTACTTTGATGTCTTAGCAGCTTCTTAATATCCCTTCAGTGAGAACTAATTGTTCAGAAATGTTCCCTGGCAAATTCTGGTATCCGTAATTATAATTCCTGATTTCCTAGGTTAATCTTAGACTCAGGTCTAAGTCAGAAACTGAGAACTGTGGGGTTCTGATTCATTTAAGGTATATTCAGTGCTGGTTTATGTATCAGGACTATATTAACAACACTAAAGCTGCAACATCAAATGTCTAGAAGATGATGAACTGAGTCTCCAGTTCAGTCCCACCACAGGTGTGAATGATGATGTTGCTGTATTCTCTAGTTATATTTGTTCTCTGTTGTGTGTGACTATTATTTGTGCAGGATGTTTATCTCAATATATCTGGGGTATTTTGAAAGCAAAGCTGCCTTATGTAATAAAGGCAGAGAGTGTTGCCGAAATTGGAAGGCTCCTTATAGATGAAAGTCAACAACACACTGCGATTTTCTAAGGCTGTGATAAACCTGAGAGCTGAGATATCACAAAAATCATGATGCTCTTCCTGGCGTTTCTTGCCTATCACAGCATTTTCGTGTAAATTTGGGCAGACCAAGTAAAGTGTCTGTAACTGGATCCTGTTTGTGTAAGGATTTCTTTATTTTGAGTAGCCAGGTTGGTATGCCATCAGTGGATACCCCAAACCCACTGACTCTTTTGTTCTCAGTGACAAGGGACAAAGGAAAGTTAGGAGAAACAGGATGCAGTGTCCACTGTAAATGCTGGGTGATAATAAAAGTTTTACTCCCTATAGTAAAAAAACCCCAAATCTGATGGTAAATAAAATGATGCTTTGTTCTTTATCAAATAGACAGTCACTCAATTAAAGAAGTGGTGCATCTTTATTTAAATATAAAATCTTCTAATTAGAGCTTGCACTGTACTTTTCATGGGTATTGGAAACACCTTCAACTCAGACATGTTCTAACATCTGAGCACTTTGTTCTGCATCTCTAGAGATTTATAAGGCTTCCTACGGTATGAAAAGCAAACTGTATTGCTTTTCATTACAGAAGCATCACTTATTGCTTTATTTAGAGTCAGTATTGCTTTACTGTATTGCTTTGCTTTATTTAGTAGCAATTTCCTATGCATTACAGTGCAAACCAGCCGTGGAACATTTTGGTGACTGCTTGGGTCCTTCTTCTCTCTGACTTTTGGAGGGAAGACTGCTGGATTGTGTAATTTATGTAAACTGATGAGGTTTATTGAAGTGAGACACATTGCAGATGGCATGAATGGAAGTAGAAAAACTTCTTGGAAATGTATCTGCTGCCTCTTGTGAGCTACTCTGGAATTGCAACAGGAGGTATACTTGTTTCTCATGAAAGCTGTGGGGCTTCAAGCCTCTTCATCTTTCACTGTAAGCGTTTAGGCTCTTGGGCTAAATCTTTCTGAAATTTCAGCTATTGTCACCTGTGTGGAAAGGCTGGCGGCAGAGACAGGCTGTGGGTAGGCTGAGTTGGTTTGTCAAGCCAAGCACAGGCGCTCTGCCGTAGATTGGGGTTTCTAGGTGTTGGAAAGATTTGTGGCAAAACTTTCAAACAGCAAAGCTGCAAGGTAGTAAACAAAAAGATTTTCTTTGTGACTCTGTTGGCTAAGCGAACTCAATCAGTGAACACAGACACGGGCAGGAGCTGGCTCTTGCTACACGTCTGGGCTCGAAGAAAGCAAGTTCTATTTTGGCTGGGAGATGGTGCTTTGGAGCTGCAGCTCTAAGACCAAGTGCTGTACTCCTCTGAGAGACATAAGCCCAATCCTTGCATGGCTTTTTTCTCTTTTGGTTCCATTAGCAGAAGGGAGAACACTTTTACTGGTGCTGTTTTCAGAGGAAAAATACTGGAATTGACTGGTTTTAGTCCATATTTAAGGGAGGATTTGGAGATACACTGGTATTCTAGTAGAGGCCACAGAAATGAGCCATGGCCGTGAAAACAAGCCTCATGCTGTTAAAAGTGTTAAGAGATTGATTTTTCTCACCAAAAAAAAAAAAAAAAAAAAAATTGTTTGTAAAGTAATAACAAAAGCAGAGTAAACANTGTGATAAGAGTATCCAGGTACCTCGGCAGAGAAAAGACATCAAATAACTGGGAAGTTTTTTACCCTTCCTGACAAGGAAGCAATATGCCTCAAGTTCCAGGGCCGTACCCACTAAACCAGGGACTTCTCTTTTTACTGCTTTTTTTTTTTTCTTCTTGTCTTTGCTAGGTCTTGCCGAAATTACTGTTGATATGATGTTTCTCTGATGCTTTCCCCCACAATTTTTAACTCCAAGGGGTTAAGTTCTTCCGAGAAGTCATCTGGCTGAATGGGCGGAGTATGTAATCCTGAGCTGGGCTCAGGACCCTGCAATCGCCGGAGGGGTTATCAGTGGCTCCTGCCTGTCCAGCCAGGGCTGTAGCACTTTTCCTGAGCTCGCTGAACGGTTCCTTCAGTGCCTTTGTTTTCTCCGAGTCTTTCCTTCAAAGGGATGCCACATGCCTGGCGTCCTCAAGCAGTGACGTAAGGGGGAAGGGAAGGGGAAAACAGCTCTTTACACAAACTCTCTGCTCCGCGACTTTTTAAGTTGTTCGCACGTGTGCGCTCTGCTTCCTGCGGCTCCCTGCTCGTAGGGGCCCCGGTAGCAGCTCTCCAGTTCTGTGGGGAAGGGCGGTGAGAGTTAGGAAGGTTGGGATTTGAAGTGAGTGGGAGATGCGAGTGGGTCCTTAGGACAAGCGGGAAGCTGGAGGGCTCTTCGGGAAGTTTCTGATAGGCGTTGCCAGGCGGGAGCAGCACTCAGTGGGCCCGGCTTTACTTCAGAGTTCTGGGACAGCCCGGACACGTGGAGTTGCAGATTAAGACAAAACCTACAGGAAACCCAGAGACTGCCCGTGCCCTCGGGGCGTGCTGGCTCCGCAGAGCCCACGGGCGCAGCCCCGGGGAGGGGGAAGTGCCCCTGCAGGTGGACGAGGAGGAGAACCCCGGCCCCAGAGCCCGGTGCCAGGCCGGGCCCGGCGGGGCGGTGCCGGTGCCCGCAGGGTCCCTGCCCGGTGCCCTCCGCCTGCGCTGCCGCCCGTGCCCGGCAGGGGGCAGCGGCGCACCGGGCAGCGGGCGGGGCTGGAATTGCCTCCTCAGCCTTTCCCGGCTGGAATGTTCGCGGGAGCCCGCGCCGGCAGGGATGGCCGGGGCTGGAATCGCCTCCTCAGCCTTTCCCGGCTGGAATGTTCGCGGGAGCCCGCGCCGGCAGGGATGGCCGGGACGGCACGGAGCGCGGGCGAGGCAGGCTCGGCAGCACCCCTGCCGCGGGGGCGGGGGGAGCGGTCAGCGGGATCCTGGCGCTGCAGGACAGATTTGGCTTCTGGGAGCCTACGGAAAAGAAAGGAGCGGGGTGAAAAGCAAGAAAGGAAATTAAAATAATGCGTCTGAGCATTGTTCGGCTCGGTTGGGATGGTTGTCATATGGGTCGGGATGCCTGTGTCAGTAAAACATGATGGAAGGGCTGTATTGTTTCCCTGCTATCCATCTGTACCAGCACCGTATCCTATGGTATTTTTAACCATTCAGTATGCAGCCTGCTCTCGCAGATGATAACAGAAAGAACAGAAAGGAAAAATAGAGGTGCATGACAGAGGACTTCCTTCCCCAGGCTGAGCGGTATCCCTCACAATCCCCGTCCCGTATCCTGAAAGCATCAATCAGAACAGCTGGGGCTGTCTGTGGTGGCTCGGGGGACGATGGGCGAGGGCTGCAGCCCCGGGGCCGGGCACAGGGAGCAGCTTTGCGGGGCTGCACTCCCAGGCCAGCCCACGTTTCGGCACAAGAGGCGCAGGAAGGCTCAGCAGCACCACGAGGCTGAGGAAATCACCAGCCCTCACTTGATTAAACTGGAATTTTGATTTAAAGTTGTTTTATTTGGGGAAAATCAAAGGTGGTCTTCTCTTTCTGCATCTGTGCTCCAACTGTTCTGCCACTGAGAGCTTGTGGAGATGAACTTGGAAGGAGAGGGGCAAAAAGTTGTTTCTGGGTTGCAATTTCTTTGTTTGACTTCCTACCTGGAGCATATATATAAGAACATGTAATGAAATGAAAAACACTATTTAAAAGATGGAAATTTCCATTTAAACATTGAATTAGATTTGGGTGAGAAATGGATACTATTTGTTAGTTACCTCTGAGTTTTAAAAACAAGGAAACAAAACTGCCCCAAAACCAAACAAGTCTCCCTGGCTCTGCCCACCACCCCAGCCTGTCCCAGAAGGGTGACTTCAGTGTTTAGGGGCTGTAAAGGGTGGGAGTAACAGGCAGGTAACCAGGAGCACTCCCCCTCCTGTGCAGGAAGCACTGCACCTACCTAAATGATACAGGTCCTGTAGAAAATTGTGTGTTGCTTTGACTTTCTATGATAAACGAAGGAAATGCAGAATGGCTCATCTTTTAACAATCTCCTTAATATGCTATTAAAAGATTGGATAAATGCAACAGCACTTAAACAACTGTTTTTCTCCAAAATTCCCCAAGTTAGAATCCCCCCTCCTTGGCACGCTGGGTTCTCTCCTGTCTTCCCACAGTGGCAAAGCAGGCTTGAAAACTCTTTGGTCACAAGCCCCAAATGTCTCTGAAGGAAAGAGTTTCATTTCATTTTTTGATGTGGGAAGGTAACAAAATTAGCATAATTGTGCTTTGCAGGGTAAGTGCTGTGCAGGCCATCCAGCCACACAGTCTTGAGCTCTGTGCAGCAGAGCAAGGTGCCCTGGCTCCTGCTATTTTGTATAGCTCTGCAATTATTCTTGCTGATTTTTATAATGAAACTGATCCCTTTTAATATCTTATTGGAGAACTGATAAGTATTAGGAGAAAAATACTTGCTCCTTTCTCCACAGGGTGGAGCATGGCTGTGTCAGGGAGGTCACCTGGCTGAGGGGTGCACCAGGGCTGCTGGGGACATTAACACATCCAGCAGCCCCTCACCAAAGGGCCTGGAGCTGCACCACAGTCCCATGAAGGCAGGAGCCTTCTGTGCTGCTGCTGAACCATGTGCTGGCCTGGGCAGGGCAGGGTGTCTCATGCCAATGTCCTGAGCCTGTCTGCCCTGGAAAAATGCAGCCCCTCAGAAGTGGAATAGTTTTTCACTGTGGAAAACAATCCTTCATCCCACTGGTGTGCAAAGTCACCTCCCGTGCTTAGGCACAAACTGAATTACCTGATTAATGTTAGTCTTCATCTGTACTTTCAGCCTGGGCTAATTTTAGAGCTTGGAATAAGGTTGATAATGGATTTGGTTGGTCAGAAATAGCTATTCTGCTTTGAATACACTGAGCTGGATTGAGATGAATTTCCCCACAGAGGCAAGTTGTTGAAGCTAAGTGGGTTTTGCCCACATTATGTGTCATTTGCAATTAGCCACCAGGGCAGGGCCGCTCTCAGAGGTGGGCACTGGGCTCAGCTGGGCTCGTCAGCACCCATGAGGGCCCCATCCCATCCAGAAAGAGACGAGGACTCCGGCAGTCACCCCGACTTGCCTGCCAGTCACAGCCTTTCCCTGTGGGATGGGGTACCTCAGCCACACAATGGCAGAACTACAAGCTCCCTGGAGGCACAAGCTGGTTTTAGTACTGTTAGTGTTTATTTATGGTACCCTGCAGGTGACA
Organism: Vireo altiloquus; assembly: GCA_013396875.1. Lineage (NCBI taxonomy): Eukaryota > Metazoa > Chordata > Aves > Passeriformes > Vireonidae > Vireo > Vireo altiloquus. Next base: position 1,277,859 of record VZRF01000187.1, read on the forward strand.
CTTTGCTGTCTGTTTTGCTGGTTTCTGTTTGAAAATAAATTGCTGTGTCAAAAAATTGATGCAGATACCTGGAATGTTTTGGAGAACGATGAGGTGGGCACATTTGGGAGGCATATTTGTCCACGGATATAAATGGATAGAAGTTCCCTTATGATCTCTCCCCAGTGCATTTGCATTTGTGAGCCCCTTCCACATGTGCCTGTCCCCACTGCAGTGCAGAGGGATGTGGTTATGATGCCATCACACGGGCCTGTGACAGTGCACTGTCACTGGGAAGGTACCACAGCCACCCGAGCCAGCGTGCTGGGCTGTCAGGAGACATTGGTATTTCAGGGAAGTCTTGAAAATAAAATTCCTTCTGGTCTCTTCTTTAAGAAAAATACTGCTGAAGAGAAATGGGATGCCAAAAGGAGGAAATATCCCTTCTCGAGTTCGACAGGCCTCTCTGTGAGGGCCTTCTTTCACACTGCAAAGCACCTGCCAGTGGGGATGTGGACGTGCTGGGTATCCCCACCATGCCCTGTGACCCTTCCCCATGGCCACTCTGACTCCCAGGCTGATGGAAATGTTGGAGGTGAGATTTCAATACTGAGGTTCGATGTGAATGAAGCATGGCAGGGATGTTGTTTCATGAAGAAATTGTTTGAGAGCAAATTGCTGTGGATCAATGTAATCCAATTCCTTTGCTTCTGTGATCTAAATACATGCTTTAATAATTTATTAAGGGGGAGCATCTAATGAGCAGGAGGGAAATGATAAAGGGTGGTTTAACAGAAAGCAGTATAGGGCAATAAAATATTGAAGTTAGTCATTAAAAGGTGGGTGATGTTGAAGTAGTTAAAGGTGGGGGCAGAAAGTAAAACAGGCTACGGTGTTGGGCAAGAAGCCCCACAGGACCATTAGAAAGTCCGGTGGGTGTGAGGTTTGTTCTGTGTCTTTCCATAGAGATCCTAAAGGCATGGGCTAGACTAAAGGATTTTTCATGTCTGAATTGGATTTAAACTTAAAACTGAAGAGATACAATAGGAGGTTTCTGGTTCTCAAAATTCACTGCTCTTTTGTCCTCTGCTATTAGCTTAGTTCACAGAAAGGGTTGTGCATGGTTTGAGCTGCTGGACTTGGGGCAGAGCACCCCTAGAGCAGCCTTGCAGGCAGCTTGGTGCTGTTGGGGGACTCAGGTGCACACAGCCAGCCAGGTACCACTTTGTCAGCCATTGTCCCTTTCCTCTTGTTGGATGGCCCATTTATGGAAGAAAGTAAAAGCAGACAAAAGCTGTTCTGAGGTGCTTTTAAAGGGAAACATCCTCACTGCTGACACTGCCTGCCCACAGAGAGGGAGATGACTGAAGCTGCACAGCAGTGACAGCATTTGGGGCAAAAATAGCACCAGGAGGTACTGGAAGGATTTAATTGCACTGAAAGTTCAGCAGATCTTGTTCAGATGTTTGAATGTAAGTATTCGGCTGAGTCTCACCAGGATCATAGAGAGTGGTAAATTCTACTTCTTCCTGGATCTTATTTTCTGTACTTGTGGGAGCCCTCACACAAACTGACACCAGGGAATGTGGGTCCTGTTCACACTGTGTATTTGCGTTGGCTTGTGCAAAAGCTTTTAGCATGGACATCACATGGACATCCTTTGGTAAACAGCCAGAATGGAAGGCTGGAGGGTTTTGGATTTCTGGGCCTTATTATGTCTTTAAATACTTTATAATGTGCTATTTAGGATCCTGGACATAATTCTGCATTAAATAGAATGCAATACAAAGGACTTAGCTGAGACTTGCTCTGCTTTTCAGACAAGGAATTGTCCAAGAAGCCAGTTTGATTTTCTGCCACACTGGAAATTCTTCCTGATAGCTCTGAGGATGTTTCTGAACTGCAGGGTCCTGGTGATGGGACAGTCCTCAGGCTTCTTGAGGGCTCAGACAGGCTGATCATGGAGGGCTAAAGAAATGCTATGAATAATTATTATTTGCTCCATGTAGCCTTGATTTTGCACCCAATAACAGTTATCATAGGAAATCGTAATTTGCATTGATTTCCTATATACTTAATGTTTTTTAAAGTTTATTCTGCAGAAAAGCAGCATTGATCTCTTACACACTCTGGGTCCTGGCTGTACTCTGTGATCTCTCCATGTATTTCTTTTGCTATTAATAGTACTTACTGATTTGTATGTAGTAAGTGATTTAGTCAAAACTAATTGGAAGCCAAATTTTCTAGGGATGTCTTGTGGTTTTACAATATCATTACTAATGGGATGAATTTCAAATAAATTCAAATATTTAGCAGTCAGAAGTCTATGGAAACATTGCTACTGGCATGCCTGCTCTAAATGGCCGGTGTGCATTAGGAACGGTTTGTATCCATGACATTGCTTCAACAGAAAAGCACTGAAATAAATAAAAGCAACGGTAACATTTTGCCAAACTGTGTTTCAGACAAAATCCTTCCCCCCACTTTCATTCACCTCTAATTATGACTAGCCCCTCCCCTCTCCCCCTCTTGCCAGGCTTTCATTCCTGCATTTATGTGGTGCTCTGGAGCTGTTGGTTGGAGGAGCTCCACAATGGGGACAGGAGTTGGGACAGAGCAGCTGACAGGAGTAATGGCTTTGCTTTGTATGTCTGTCAGCTAATGCTTAACTAATGCAGAATTACTGTCAGCCTCCTGTGGAGCTCACTTTCCTCTCCACCTGAATGCGTAATGACTCTGTGGCAAGGAATTTGAAATAAACACTTAATGGCTGGACATTTAGAAAATTAGGAAAGTAGCCGAAGCTTGTCACAGTTATTGTCTCGCCAGCTCTCTCTGCCCCGTGACAGGTGTGGGACAGTGGCTACTGCAAACCTACCGTGCCAAGCCCCTCCCAGCACAGGTGGTCCCTGGGCAGCCTCTGCCCACCGGGCACCAACCACGCTGGGATGCAGCGCTGCCTGGGGACACCAGCAACCGCTGTGATGCCTGAGCCTTTCTGGTCCAGTTGGGGCCGACGTCCCCTGAAGTTGGTGCTCTGCGTGCAGGAATCTGTCCCCAGTGCCAAGCCCCTTGCTGGGATCAGCCCTGTCCCACAGCAGTGCTGGTGCGTGGGACTTCTGGGCTGCAGTGCACCCTGGAGCCGCCGCGATGCTTCGCCCCAGAGAGCAGAGCAGTCCCCGCTGAGCGCTTGTCGCTCAGTTTGCAAACCCCTCTGGAACCATGTGGGAGGAAATATGTTTTCTAAATGGCAGTCATTACCAGCTAATGGGAATGTTAGCAAACGGGGAGAGCTTGGAGACGCGGGGGTGGTCGAGTGGGGGCCAGCAGGAGGGCTGTGCTGCTATAGAGGCTTGGCAGGATGTGGGGGCTTCTATGGGCAGGCCCAAGACAGCCAATGCCTCCAAAAATGACTGCTGGACCCGGTGAACTATGGCTTGGTGGGATAGAGGCAAACCCAGGCGACATCTCCTTGTAGTCAGGATCATGTTCCCACTCCTCAGTGTCTGTTCCCTCCCACAGAGGGGCCCAATGGTGTATGGGAACATATGAGTGTTTCTGTGCTGCTTTCGGATGAAGTGGTCCGGGGTAGTTTTTCATAAATTTTGGCCCAACTCTGCATGGACCATAAGGGGCTGTAGGGGCCTGCAGCCTGCCCTAGTGACATGGTGACAACTGAAGCCAGCTGTGCTTCCTACTGGTACTGCTGGGATCAGAGGTGGTTCTTTGTCTAAGGTCCAGTCCTCCTGAGGTCTCCCTCTGGAATCTGCACTAAAATCATTCCAGGTTGCACAGTTCTACCTGTCAGCAGAGATGTTTGGAAAACAGCCTTGACCTCCCTGCTTTGGGCAGGAAGGGTTGATGAGCACAGAAAAATTTTGGACGTGGAAACATTTCCACTGCTGTTAAAAAAATTGCACATCGCCTTCTTCAGTGAACTGAGTATCCTGCTTTCACATGTGCTGCAACAGTTATGTTAGATCACAAATGAAGAAAGTTGGCTTGGCTTAGATACCTGCCATGAGTGGTCAGTTGTGAGCTCTTCAACACACGGATGGGACCACCCTGCCATGTGGGAGGAGGTTTTCTGACCCCAGTGGTCAAATTTGAACTTGTTGTTGTTAGTTTTTTTTTTCCCAATGTACTACTTTTCAGCTAGCAGAAAACATTCAGGAGAATAATTGTGTTGAAAAAATTTAAATCTACCATAATTTCTCAGTACAACCACCAGGGAATATATGTGGCGCATACAAATATTGAATGAGGCTTTAAAAACAAGCGGCGTCAGAGGTGATTGGTGTTTAGTCTTTGAAATACTGCGTGAAACTTGTATTTGAAAGCCCAAACACGAGCCGAAAGCACAGAGCGAAGCCTGGGGCTGCTGGGCTGTTGTGCTGAAGTGGGTGATGGCAGGAGGCCACAGCACGGGCTGGTGACCGGCTGCTTGGCCAGCCTCAGCACGGGCCCAGGGTTTCAGGAGGAGGTGGCTGCACACAGCCGTGGGAGAGGCTGGCAGTGTCCTCCTTGGGAGCACAGCCAGTGCCCTGCCCTGTGACTGCACCCTGCCCCTGTGCTGCCACGGTCACAGGTGCCTTTGACCCCACACACGCTGTGTTATACCCGCGCTGCCTGCTGAAGGGTATGGCTGTAAGGCGATGTGCAGCCCTGGGGAGGAGATGCCTGAGCTGGCTGCCATTCCCAGCAGTGCCCTGGGGGTCAGGCAGAACTTCCCACTGGCTTGTTAATAACCAGACATGCAGTGAGTCCTTGATGCTGGGATTAAATATGGCCTGTAGTTATTAATGCATCTGAAAAACAGAAACCACAAGTGAGATGCCATCTCCAAGTTGCACTAATGGAAGGATTGTTCCATTTTACTTAGCACAGGCCATTTAAACAGCTTTCAACAAATACCCTGTGCATAAAGAAATCCAGGAAGCAACTGGTCACTGAACCTTGGTGTTTGTGCACTCACTTGTTTGCTAAGAAATTAAAAATTATGCTTAATTAATTAGAATCATTAGTTTAATAAGGACTTACTGCTTTTGAAAACAGATTTGAAAGCTATTTCTGAAGGCTGTGTCTTTCAAGAACATGTTGCACATGTTATCTGCCCGGAGCGCCTTGAGGCTGGTACCAGACAACCTGGTCTGCATACCTGAACTCACACCATTGCTGCAGTGACAAATTGCAAAGCCATTAATTTGTTGTGCACTTCTGGTTTGCTTCTCTCCACTGTGTCTAATCCAGGCTCTCTGATGTGACCTGATGTCTCAGGGCTCCTTTGCAGATCATGGCATCTCCAGCAACTGCTTGCTGTGCCCAGGCCTGTCAATATATCCAAGGCAGGGTGAACACTTTGGGTTGGACTGAGTGCAGCTGAAGAATCTTTATTCCTTGTGCCACACCACTGTTCTTATGGCTGACACTTAAACTGGGTAAAAAAAAAAAGCAAAAGCCAGGAGATCAGGATGGGGTTAGGCAAGCGTCCTGTACATCCTTAACTATCCCACAAACTGACTCAGCTGCTGGTAATCAGCATTTGCCATGCTGCTCCCCAGGCCCTTCTGAATGCTTGGTGGCCTGGTAGACTTTTGCCATGTGGGATATTTTTGTCTTCATATGTTTCCAAAGAAGGTAACTCAAATTGCTTTGGGAAGGCATCTTAGGTCCCAATGCAGACAAGCTTGGCACCAAGTTCCCAGGGCCCAACTACTTTGAATTCATGGGTCCAAATCACCAAATTTCTCAGCTTTAGAGCCTTGTGTCTTGTAATCTGCCAGTGCAGCAGAAACAGGAGGTCTCACCCAACACATTACTCCTGCCGTGTGAGATGCTTGCTTTCTGCCCTGAAAGTACTCGAAGTGCTGTAGAAATAGTGTTTTGGGAATCCAGGTTATTGAATCCTGATGATTCCAAATCCAGTTTACTCCTTTTACTGGTAAAGGATGTTTTTTTCCTAACTGCAGCTGTTATGAGCCAGCCTGACAGTCAAGCTGGAGCAGTTCCTTTTCAGGGATTACCATGGGTAGCTGTGACTTTTTTCAGCCAAACTGGACCTTCAGAGGCAGCTACAGCAATGCAGCTGACACATGCATGTCTGCAGGCAAGATCAGTGTGGTCAGAGAGACTGGTCCCCAACATTTCTGCATGACCAACTCACTCGTGTCACTGGGGTGAATTACACAAGGTCTATTGGTGCATAGGACAAGCACACAGTTGTTATGTATTGGTCAGTCATGCCCTGTACCAGATTCTACCATTTCCAAATAAAGGGAAATTGACCTTATGTTTAGACAATGTCCTTGAAAACTTATTTCCAACTTATAGCACCCACAGTAACACCCCAGGCTTCCACTCTTGAGCCTCCTAAAGCTGTACAAAATGAAGGGGTGTTTGTTCAGCTCTTCCAGGGCTCCTGCACTTCTGTCAAGTAGTGACAAACATGATATGCTTATCTAGATCGATGTGGGCCAAATATTAGCTACAGCCACCTCCCGCTGTCAAATGACTTAATCGGACTGGACACACCATCCTTTACAGGGTTTAGATCTCTCCTTCTAACAGCCACTTCCACATTCCATCGATGTGTTCCCCACAGCACCATCACCTGTGTCCCAACAGGCACAGCTCTAATTGTTCTGTTAAATTTGGTGCGCAGTTCATAGAATTCATTATCTCTTTTACATGATCCCTTTTGAAGGGGAGGCTCCACACAGGCTCGTTCGTGTAGTTCCAGCAGACCTAAAAAGTTAATCTTCGCCTCTTCTTGGTACAGCTCCATCTGCAGAAATCAGAGCATAAACGCAGAGTGAGAAAGGGCAGCAACAACAAGAGCAGAAGAAAGCAGCGTGCCTGGGAGAGGGATATGAGGAGTAAAAGAGAGAATTTTCTTTGATGTATTCGTTTCCTCTTATTAGTATCCATCTAGTGGTGCTCAGGCTGAGATAGCTGACCTGTCCAAAAGTTAGTGATCCACACACAATCCACTCCCAATAGTGCAAAAGTACAGACATCACAGAATGAAAATAGCAGAAGTCAAGATGAAGGAAGAAACCACGGGCTGTCAGATATGAGTGGGAATAACCTAAGTTCACCCAAGTGGCAGAGGTACTATCTTAGTTTGTGGAGAGTGAGGGGAAAAAATGTCTTAACAATCTCATTCTCCCACCTATAAGCACATCTCTTCTGTTTTCTATGCTGCTACTGATAAAGACTGCCCATGCTTGAAAGGACCTGGCAGGGTACAAGGTCAACCTTACACAATTTCCTCTAATTGTGTGGGTCTGGCTGACCTCCTTATTCCAGTGCAAGGAGGGATAACGGCAGGCAGAGATGACAAGGGAAAAAGACAGCCAAAACTTTTCCTGTCCCTGTGTCAGGAGACTTCCTACCATCAGAGAGTGCAATTTCCATAAGACAGGCTCTGGGTGTGTGGGTGGCTGGCTCCTCCCACGGCCTGCCAGGGACCGCAGCCTGCCTGCACTGCCCGGGAAAAGCACACAGCAGGAGCCACAGGGCATCATACAATCAAATTAGCCCAGCCTGCCTGGAGCACAAGCTTAGATTTGCCCCACTCCTGGCTTTCTTTTTCTCTGCCAAGGCATTGGGCTGTTCTGCAGAATAGAAAAAGAGGAAAAATACACCTCTGTGTGTCTTTACCTGTGTGCTGTGAGCCAGCCCTGCACTCTGCTGTGTAGTCGCCTCCTTCAGCTGCAGGTCCTGGAAATGCTATGTCCTCTTTTCTTAAATCAGAAGATAGAGGGTTGCAGAGAGTGTTTTGCTGTTTGCAGGTGATCTGCAGAATCTGCATGGGTGAAAATGGTAACTGATCCTCTGGGTGACCCACCACCCAGACATTGTGTGATGGCCCCCAAAGCACAGGGCGCTCCAAATCAGAGAGAAGTGCATCTCACAGCTCCCCACAGCAGCACTTGCACAGTTCTTCCCAGTGGGTTTCTTTAAGTCTTGCCAGTCCTGAAAGGAGGTGTGTTGGGCATTGGTACTAGCTTAAAAGTTTATTTGAATTGCTCCCTGGGGACACGGCCAGCTTTGTGTTCAGCTCTGGTGGAAAGAGTTGAGAAGAAATTTCACAGAGACAGTAAGTCAATAGGTTTCGCTTATAAGCTCATAGGTATCGCTCCATAATAATCTCTTTTGACAAATGGATGTCAGTTCTCCAGAAACTTAGCTCAAGAAAGCAGAAAATGAAAACTTGCTGCAAGTTTTTATTGCCAGTGCTTCATGTCCAATCACAGAGAGCCTGCACCATCTCCTTTCTCAGTGCTTGTGTTCCCGAGGAAATGAAAATCTAATAGATGGACAGCAGTAAAATATATCACTGGCTCTTAAAACTGTGGGAAATAGTATCACAGGGAATAATTATTCAAAACCAGTAAAGAGTTCTATAAAGGGGAAATGTGTTTTTAGAACAGATCTGTCACTGCTAAAAGAAGCTGCAGGGTGTGCCCAGTAGTTCTGTGGCTGTGCTGGCCCAGGGCTGGGTTTCTCATGTGCCATGAGAAATACTGGGACAAGAGGGAGCATGCCCTCCCCTCCTACAGCAGGACTGCCACAGTGACAGCTGTGGCACCTCCTCTGGTGGCACTTGGTGGCTGGAGGCACCCTGGTGCTGGGAGTCCTCTCTGTCTGCTACCTGTCCATCAGCACATTCTTCGTGCACCAGTGCCATCCTCCTGCACAGGAACCCCCACAAATTGCAATTGAGTGTGTAGGATATTCAGCCTACTGCTTGTGCTTGCAGCTTGCCAGATGAGGAGATCATAGGTCAGTCTTGCTGGACCTGTTTTCAAAAGCAGCCTTTAAATCTGTGCCCTGAAATGGCTCTCACAAGCACCCGGGTGAGCAGCCCGGCTGTGCCGGAGCGCTGGCTGGGGACTGCAAGTGGGAGGGATGCAGAAAAGCCTCTACTACTCTACAAGTGTAGAAGTTGACCCTTGGCTGTCTGGAAAAAGAGCACTGTAGCTTCTTTTCTAGCTTTTATTTTCTGCTGAGACACATACAGAACAGCCCTCTCCAGTTATTAAAAGATGTGGAAAAGAGAAAAAACAGAGAAAATGCTGTTTAGTAAATAAAGTTATGGGTTGACATGCCAGCAGGGTGATGATACAGCAACTCTATGTGCCCAGAACACCACATGGCCACAGACCCCTTGGGCGTGATGTACTAGGGCCAGACTTGTACCCTGCCCCTCCAGTGCTTGCAAGCCACCCCAATAAGTACAATCCCCTGGTTTTTACTCCAAAGGCTCAGTGCTCGTCTGTTGTAAGCTGCAGCTAATGACTCATGGTCCATGGAGAGCTTTCCAGTTGCACTGTTAAACCCTTAGATATGCACTTAAATCTTATGTTAACAATAAAATGTGAAAATGCACATATCCAGGTAAAGGCTTCATGGAGAATGGAAGCATGAGGCTCAAAAATATCTTAAATATATAAATATTTTGTTTAATAAAAGAGTAATGTTATATGTATAATTTACCAAGGTAGCTTTCCTGAGTGTCATGGTAGTATCTTGGAATTACTAGGCAGACAGACAGACAGACAGATTTAGCCTTTAATGTAATAGAGCTTTTTAAGGCTGGATGTAATTTGTTACTCCCCACGCTGTGCAATCATACTGGGCTGCCCATCATGCAGGGCTTCCTGGGGCACTGGGATCAGATGATGGTATGGCACTTTGAAGGTCTATCCATGGTATGGATACCATTAAATAGTCTTACCTCAGGCTTTGCAGGATTCAGGAGTGTGAAATGGTAGAGAATGATGGGTATAGTGTATGGGGGAAAAGAAGAAGTAATGCTGTGGGATATATACATACCCAAATATTTTAAATTTTTGTTGTTTAAAAACCAGCTTACTCCCAGAAATGTTAAAGCTGAGAGCCACCATTGTTTTACCTTTTTGGCCAACAAGGATGCAGGCCGCAGGACCCAGCAGCCCATGGAAAATAGAATCTAATTCAAAGACTGCATAAAACTACAGCTGGCTATAAATCACAGAATTTAACCTCACACCCCAACTGTCCTACATTTTCCAGGAGTGCATTACTTTTCAGTCTTACATTTACCATTCTGAAGCTTACCAGAAATTGACATGAAGTCCATTTATCCCAATGTGGTCATTTTAGTTTCTATGCGTGTGCTGCCTGAAACAGCACATCAGTGATTGCTCTAACCTCTATAACCACAATTTACCAGCTGACACGAAAGTTATGGTGACACAGAAAGTGGTTCTATTTAATACTGAGTGTACCAGAGGACTGAGGCTCGTTCCCTGTTTTGGGGAGGACAAGCCAAGAGTGAAGCAGGGCCTCATGTGGGATGGGACTCCAGAAGGAGGGATGCTGAAGCAGTCATCCTTGTCCTATTCTTTGGGCAGGCTGTAGATGGGGTTTTCTTGATGTAGAAATCCCAGATCATACCGGTTTAAATTTCTGCCACAGGAAGCATCTGATGCTTTTATTTGGGGTAGCCACTATGGCAAGTACTATTTTTCCCAGTTAATTTTAGACATCAAGAAAACCCAATTCCTTGGGGCTGCTTCCGGTGCCGCAGCCTGATAAAGCACAGCACCGTGTCGGTGATCTGTTTTCCACTGGGGCTGCTGTAATGTGCTGCTCCACACTGCTCCAAAAGAACTGGGGCTGCTGTAATTAACGTAGCAAAACCTTGCTTCTGGTGCCAGTTAATTCCTTATGTTTATAGGGTGAAGAGTGCTGAAGAATGGAACTAAAATATTCAGTGTTTGAAAAATGAAAAAAAAGGGCAAAAAAAATGAAGTCAGAGGGATGACACCAGCTGCTGTGCACGGAGAAATAGGCTGTATTGGCAGGCCTGAGATGTGGGGCAGTGTCTGGGAAGGGCTTGGAGAGAGCCAGGTGTGCACTCTGGCTGTGGAGACCTCCCATCATCCATTTTCCTCAGAACAAATACAACCATGGTGAAAATTCTGCAGTTACATTTGCAGGGTGATGAAGGGCAAGAAAACTGCTCGCTGCAGCAGGAGACCTGACAGTCTCACCTCCCTGTTAGTTAACTGGTGTCTAAATGAGACCTGCAGGTGTAAAAAGCAGGGAGCAGGAAGGGCTGGTGCTCTTCAAAACAGGTCAGTCTTAAAATACACCTTTCACTATCCAGACAAAAGTGAACAATTTGCATATTTTACCTAGAAAATTGTAAGTACAGTGCAGCTCCTGCTGCTGGACTTTTGCTGGCTGCTGCTATAAGGTTTCAGGCTGAATATTTCTGGATTTCCACATTCCTCTCCCCATGGAGCTGCACCTTTTCAGAATCCCCCAGTAATAGCACTGATGTTTTTTACACTTGTATTTAATTCATCAGGACCTTCAGGCCTCAGAACTGGACTTGAAAAAAATTTTAATTGAAAGTTAGCTGTCAGAAACAACATCTACTATTTGTGTTTGAGGAACATGAAGACTGGGACTCTGTGAAGGTCCAGCAGGAGAGGCAGCAGGGCCCTGGTGTCACAGGAAGGTTATCAAGAGAGGAGTAATTGCAGATTTTGTGGGGATAAACCAAGGAGTCAGTTGCACTTAAATAGGAGCATTTGCTTAAGTTAATTTGATTTTTATACTAGATAAAGCATGGTGATCATTAACCAAAGCACTTGAGCTCAGAAGAAAGCTCTTTGCAGCCTGAGGAAGGCAGGCACACACTGAGACCATTTGAGCTTTCCCTGCCCATGGACAGCATCCTCCTATGGAGCCAGTGGGGCTTTTGGGGAGACTGTGCCTCCTTTCCCAAGGGAATTGGTCCCACTCACATGGATGTTTTCTAATTCTGTTCAGCTCAAACGGGTCACATTAGGGCAGATCAGCATGAACCCATCTGCCTGAGAGCTGGTGCAAGAATCCCAGAGGGGTGCCTGGCAGCCTTGTGGAGGGGGAGGACGCTGGACATTGGTGTGTTCAGCAGATGATGCCCTAATTCAGTTTCCAAACAGCGTTATGCATTTAGGTTATGCTGACAGGGAGTACCCTGCAGCTAAGCAGGAAAAAAATCCCCAGATTTGCATGCTTGGGGGTTTGCACCAGTTTCTCTTCAGCCATGTATAAGCAGTGCAAGTGAAACTGGGCTGCAGGTTCCGCAGGCAGGCAAAGCTCAAACGATTTGCCAGGCCAGACGTGTCACTGTGGCAGAGCTGAACCCAGGCATCCCCTGCCTCGTGGGCAGCTGGTACCCACAGCCTGGCTCCATGCAAAAAGTCCTTGTGATGTGCCTCCCCACCGATGGCTGTTTGGCTTCCTCACTGCCAGGGCCAGCTCGTTTTGCTGGGAAGGAGGCAATGTTGCAGACAGCAGAGCTGCTCTCCTGTGTGCTACTTAGGAGGACCTCCCGTGCCCCAGATACATCAAAGTGTATAACGTTATCTCCTCATGGAAGCGCTGGGATTCTGCTCCAGGAGTGTGCAGTGTTGGGGCGGTTTCTCGCTGGGAGAGCAGGACCCAAGGGTGCTGGTGGGGTGGGCAGTGGCAGGCAGCTCGAGGACGTGGCACCTGCAGGAAGCAGAGACCTGACAGAGGTTTAAATTGGATATCCCTGCCGAGGGACCCCCATGGCTGGGCACCGTGAGGTCTTTGCTGGTGTTAATCTCGCTCACGTCTTCCTGCTGCACTCCCTCCAGGGACGTGTTTGTAATGGGGTTGGAGGGTGCCAGCAATCCATAACAGTGACAGACAAGCTGTTACATTGTTATATTTTGCTACCTATCATTTTAATGTCACTTTTAATGTATGAATTATACCCCTATTGTGTGTAATTATATTTCTTCTCCTAACCCTGCTTAAGGAACAATGAAAAGATGGAGCTGTTAATATTAAAAACAGCACATCTCTCTCAAAAAAAGTTAGAGGTCACACCTTAATTCCTAGTGCATGAGGATAGTTAATCAAAAGATGATGGGACTAGAATGAGTATGGGGACAGAAATATCCTGCACAATTTCTTGTGGAATTTAATTAGAAAGGAAGTATTAATAGCATCTATATGTGCAACTCTGTTTTGCCTTGCAAAGTGAGTAGCCTTACCTGGAGCCAGACTGATGAAAAGCTCATTGAACTTCTTTTTCTTTCCTCTTCTTTTGTTGTTTTTTTTTTTTTTTCTTCCTATAATATAGGAAAATAAGGGGTCAAAATCAATAGTAATAATAATAATACTAAAAAAAAATAATACTTAATAGCAATAAACCCCAGCAGGAATCAACTTCCTATCAGCTCTCTTTAGAATTTCTCTTTTAGGTCAAGAGATGATACTAATCGATGAGGCATTTTGCAAAAGTTCGTGCTCTACTTGTCCCAGTAATGAACCTTCAACCTTTAATTCTCTTAGTAGCACACAGTTCCTCGATAGGAAAGTCACTGTGGGGGCCTTCATGTTGAAAAGCCAATTATTTATGCTAACTGGGGGCTTGGTACTGTTTGACTTTGGTCCCTGGTTGCTCGGGCAGGCCTGTTCTGGGGCCACCCCAACACTGCGGGATGAGCGCTGGCTGCACATCAGAGCTTCCAGGCCGCTTTCTTCCCAAATGATGTGCTGTGCTCCCAGGGCAGGGACCTCATTCTTCCTTCAGATTCACAGAGCATGCCTGCTGGATGGCATGACTGGAGAATGTTTTAGCAGAAATATAGATAGCTCATTATAACAAAGAAGTGGATTTCCTTCCCTTCCCACTCAAAACATACTCAGGTTTTTAACACACTTTTTTATTAATTTTCTCACTAAATGAGAAAAAATTAAATTTTGTCAGTGTCTTACAACTTGATTTCAATTATGAGATCATAAAGCAGACTGTTTTTTAATGAATTAAGAAATTAAGGCTTTGTTAATTGAATTCACCATGGCTTGCAAAATGCTTTGTTCGGATGAAAACTGCAACTAAAATGCGAAGCATTTTCTTACCGGTTGTTTTGTTTGGTTTCCCTTGGTGGTTCCCACACAGGTGGGCTGGAGGCTGGCTGGGGGTGGCAGGCAGAGCATGGCCTAGCTATGCCTGGTGCTGGGGTGCAGGTTTGCAGCTCTGCTGGGATGTAATGGGAGATCAGGACCACGGGAAGGTGAGAGAGTGTGAGGAGGAAGACAACACTAAATAGGACAGGTCATCCCTTGGGGTCATGCATGCTGTTCCCAGCTCTGCTTCAATGAACGCTATATATGAGGCAAACAGTCCATTCTTCAAGTCCTTTTTCTTTTTCTAATTATTTTTTTTCTGTTTAGCAATCCTGATACTAAAGGAGATTGGACACATAAGCCAAGTTAAATTTCATCCTTAGTCCCCAGGCACACTCTGTTGCCGGTGCTGGAGACCTGACTGAAGCCAGCCCCACTTGTGCCATGTCCTTTAGTTAGGGCCAGGAACTTGTCCAGTGGTTTCAAAACAACAGAAAGTGTGTTCAGGTGTCTCCTAGGACACCTCTGCCCAACACAAATGCTTTAAATTGTCCTTCTGCTTCTTCAGGTCTTCGTTGTATTTTTAGAAATACTCCTCTTCTTAGGACAATGAATGATGTGCACAGCCCATCAGCAATGTCAGAGCCTTCCCATAGCAGCACCTGTCCCACGGAGAGCACAGACCAGACAGCTGTGTGGAGCTTCAGTATAGCAACCACAGGGAGACAAGGTGTTTCTGGTCTCCCGTCTCTCACACTGGCATGAACGAAGACCATTGCCTACCAAATCACTCGGCAAAACCAGTTCCTTGCCCTGACATGGGGCCATTTGCCCACTGAGGTTTTATGGCATCACACATAGAAAAGAAGCCAAAGCTTTTGGTGAGCTGCCTCATAAAGTGACGGTGCTTCAGTAAGAGCCTCCTCCATAGTGCTGGTGACTCTGGAGTAACTCTGACAGGAGTTGAGACTCCCAGAGCAGCAGTAATGGGATAAGCCCCTCACAGCAGGGAGGGCCAGAGTGGGGAGCACAGCAGGCTGCTCTGTTAGCAGATGCCTGTTAGGAAGGGGGAGCACTTGGCTACCTTGAAGATTGGATTTGTACTTCCCTAGGCAAAAGACTGTATTATGCTTTGACCTTTAGATAAAGACAATCTCTGCTAAGCATTCAGACTGTTATTTTGTAGTAGCACCTTGTTTTCCTGAAGATTCTTCAATGTGGGCTTCCTAGGAAAACTGAGATCTTATTTTATACATGACATATGCAGAATGATCTCTCATCATGTCTGGCAAAGACTTAAAAAGTATATGTGGGAGCAAGTGTCATCTGGGCATGAATGTTTAAACATAGGCCTTCTGGGATAATTTGAGTTCCTGGGCTGAGGAGCCTACAGTTAGATCACTGACTCAGCTGAGTGAGTTTTATGATTACATGGAGCCAGGCAACATGCTAAGGGCTGAGCACCTATGTGAATACTAAATAATCCCACCATTTGCATTCCTGCAGCATGCCTGCTTTTCCAACCAATGGCTCCGTATACCATTTGAAGGTGGTGGGAGTCAGTGCTTGGTTTAAGTCTCATTAGATGGTGGTACAAAATCAGTGAGTGCATTGACCTGAGATGCTGTGCTGCAGGGCGAGCTCTGCCTGCCATGGGACCACTGTGCTCATACAGCCATAGTAGGCTTGTCCAGTCAGCTAGGCAGGGCAGAAGGGGATCACAGCTTACTGGAGTGAGAGTCCACTGCCAGCACTGCAGCAGAGAGACATTTTTGTGACAAGGCATGTTCCCAAAAGCTTGTGATAGGATGAGCTGGGATATTATCATAGTTTCTTGTGCTGCTGCTAGTGTCACCTTAGAGGAGGTGGAAACCTGGATGGGCCTGGGCGTTCTTTGCAAAACCTTTTATTTCTGGAACAGAACCAGTGGCTGCAGCATGAGTGGAGAAGAGGATGGGTATCACCTCCGTGCAGGGGCACGGGCATGTTCAGGCACTGGGGCCGCTGGCGACTGTCGAGGATTTCCAGCAACTTTCAGCTCTCAGGCTCATGCAGGCACTTGGGCTCCAATTATAGTGATATCTTGCTCTCAGTCCAATTAAAATTTCATAATCTCTCCACCAGCTGGGGTGGACAGAGTGTACGCCAGGTCAAGAAATATCTTCTAGCTACAGTACTTCTCTGGGAAGTTTTTGGCTCCATGAGGAATAGTACCTATACAGATCTGATGGAGAAGGGCTGTAAAACCGCAGAACTTGCAGCTTCCTTGCAGCCCTTTTTGCAAGCTATTTTATTCTACGTTTGGGGGCAGGAAAATTAGGCTTTGAAATATGAGTTGTAGATAAGGCTGTGAGGAAGCTTAGGATCACAGCCTTAGGTGAAAATAAAACTGTAATACATAAAGCATTAAAAAGGTGAAGTATAATGGCAGCCTCCAAAGACTTGTGAACAGCTGCAAGGCAGTCTGCCTTATTGCTGCGATTTTAACATGAATTATATGACACTAGGAAAGACCTGCTCCTGATCGGAGAAATGGCTACATGGCTGTTTGCTGCAATACACTGAGGGCTCTATTTTAATCAGAGGTAGCTGCCATTCGGCCACCTTTTTGTTAATGGTATTATTGATTATTTGGAGCTGCTCACAAGCCTCAAAGCACTTTACAGAATTAGGGGAAGCCTCTAGAGCAGAGTTGTTGTTTGTTAGTTTGTTTTCCTTCAGCAGAGCAGTTTCGCTGCAGACCAAATCCCGAGGTCTGTACTTAGCTCCATCTTAATGAGACCTTGCTTAGCCAAAGCTTCCACCAGCCTTGGTGCTCACCCAGCAAAAGCAGTGAGTGGCTCAGACCCCATCCAGTGCCAGTGGCCAGTGCAACCAGTGACACAAAATGCTTGGACTTTGCCCAAGAATTAAATTGGTAAATAATACATGAATTAATTAATTTGGGTCTTACAGATGCCCATGTTTGAGCTGAATGTTGGTAACAATTTGGGAACAGCTTGTTGAGGGCAGAGCCAGGTAGGACGCACTGCTGCAGCTCCATGCAGAACAGGAAGTTTGAGGCATTCAGCCCAGGCATTGCTGGTGCACTCGAGCATCTTTTGATTCACCAGCCTCTCTGAACAGAGATTCAACCCCAACAACTGCCCATGTGTCTCCCTAGAGCTTTGAATTGAGAATATGGTTTGCTGGGAGATAATTTCTTCTCTGAACTTGCGCTAGAGATGCAACTAGTGAAGTGCAAGGAGATGGGCAAGAATGACTTTTCATCAAGTGGGAAAAGTTTCAGAGCAGAAGTCATTGCCTGCTGAGAGCAGTTTCGGGCCTGGCATGACAGCAGCGGTGCTGCTACCATCTGTTGGTGAACAGCAGAAAAGGAGCAACAATAAACCCTTAATAAATCACATCAGAGACGTGCAGGTACACGTGGCACCACGTTGGCCACCATCCCTCTGCGAGCACAGGAAGATGTGCTGTGCTGCAAAGACCCTTGGAAAAGTTGAGTCAGCAGCTGCCCTGGGGACAGTGCCGGCTGTGCTGGCACTGGTGAGCAGCAGGTGACACTCAGCTTGGGGCGCAGAGGAAGGAGGCAGCAGGAGTGCAGGCAGAGCGCTGCAGCAGGCTGGTGAGCAGCAGGGGCCTCCCACCTTGTTTTCTTCCCAAATCCCATTCCCTGGTGGCTGTCCTTCGGGGGAGTGGCAGGGATGGCAAAGGCAGGGGCAATGCCAGGGGGACAGCACAACTCCTGGGCTGCAGCTTTGCCAAGGCCACCCAGTGTGCTGCGAAGCACAGGCTGTGCTGGCACAGCGGGTGTTGGGGCCAGCAAGCCCTGCAGGGTGTCTTCTCCACGGCACAGCAGCTGTGTGGAGCAGCCCTGGCACGGTGGGAATCTCCTGGTGAGTTAATTCTGTATTCCCAGGCTCCTTTAGAAGAATGTCCTGGTGTAGGGGAGCCTGGCAGAGCCGAAAAGAGAGTGGGCTGAGTCACTGCAAACAATGGCTTTAAGAAAGTGATGGTTTGTCTTAACATCCAAGAAATGCTTGTAGAGATCTGAGTCTGCCCTTGAAGGTGCTGCTAACCCCTGGTGGAAGGATTATGATTCCAGAGGTTTATTTTTTGTTTTAGAGGACACTCATTTATCATTTAAAAGTGTTCTCTAAGATAGCAACCAGCCTTGACCACAGCTCATCTTCCCAGCTCCCTGTGGAGCAGGGCTCCCGCAGCTCCCACAGAGGTTTTCTGTAAATGTTGTAAAGCTCTTTTTGTATTTTTAATAACAAGGTGGACAATAACTCTATTTACAGGGAAATCGTCCTTTTGCAGGAGTATCATGTATACCTCTTTCTTATTTGTTGCTGTCTGTTCCTACAACCCTCTTGCAAATGGGTAATCCTTGTTCTCATTTTTTTTCTAGCGGGGATGTTTTGTTTTCCTGTTGGCTGATGCTGTCTGTGGAGGATTAACCTATGTGCTGTTGCTAGGTGGCCTTAAGCAAAGAAATAACGCAGATCACAGACTCCTGCATTCCTACAGTATGTAACTCCCTTGTTCAGCAAGATTTTTCTTTCTCTGTCCCTCTCATGTTTTGTGTTTATGGTTGCAGAGGTACTTATTAGAAGATGCACATATAATTTGAACAAAAATAATGGACCAGAGTCCTCTAAAATGTCAGGTTTATTTGACCTTAAAATATTTAGTAACTCTCTTTGCCAACTCTTTCCACGGCTTGTCTTCTGACAAGCCTCTTCCATAATTTTTAGATTTTTCTCTTCCTCATGTGAAGTCTTTGGCTCCTGAGGGATACACAGCTCATCATCACAGCTCACAGGCACAGGGAGAAGGGGGTTTGCACCCCTCTGAGATCACCCAGCTGTGTCAGAGTCTCATCAGGGTCAGAGCAAGATGGGTCTGGGTATCCCATTTTGTACAAAAAAGTACCAAGAGCAAGGAAGAGTTCAAGGAAGAGCTACAAAAGTGATTGCAGGGCCGACAGAATCATCTGGGGAGGGAAGATTAGAATTTTGTATCTCAGGCATGCCTTACCGCCAGGCCGCTGTCTACCAGCGCTTGTCATATTTTGCAGCACTTTAGTGCTTTTGCTCAAAGGACCTTTGAAGTCTCTTATGACCCAAATACAGCCTAAATCATGGAGCATTCTCCAGAGAGACATAGCAGTTATTGGCTCGGTTTGCTCCTGGTGAAACTGAGGCAGAGTGATTCAAGAGCATTGTTTTCCTCATGGCATATGCTCAAATGTGTAGTTCTCAGAGGCAACTGCACTTCTCACTTCTCGTGGACACAGAGTCAGAGAGGCACTGCCCCAAGGCCACAGAACACTCACCAAAAATCCAGCCACACTTCTGTTGACTCCAGAGCCTAACTTCTGTGTCTACTTCAGCTCCTGTCTCTGCCAGTATTGCTCTGGTCCTCTGTGCCCTGCCTTCATGGACATATTTTCTGCTAACAAAAATAGCGAGAGGGATTTGCAGTGTGGTTTCATAGTGAAACAGGACTCTGCAGCCTTCTTTTGTGTGTGCATATATTCTTTTGTGTGACAGCGTTAGAGAGGCAGTGACATCAAAGGAACCCAGTTTCTTCAGGTGGGGGGTGGAAGAGAATACAAATGGGTGTCTCCTTGCTGTATGTCCCTGGAGAGAGCACCTGGAGTTCTGGTTCTTCCTGGGAGATTGGTGTCTGCACCTCCAGAGACAGCCATTGGAATGAGCCCATTGTATTTATCTGGGAAAGTCTTTTATCCTAACCTTTTTTTTATCCTGTTGTTGGACAAGTAATTCCCTCTACTGACTGCTGATATTCTGGGATTTAACTTTCTTTTTTACTTTAACCCATCCTGCTATTTGAACTGCTCATAAGCAGCATTTATCAGCCCTCTTCAGACGCTGATTAGAGTTGAGCAAATACATCACCGCGAATATTTAATGACTTGGGGTTTAAATTTTTCACGTCTTTTCTTGAGAGTTCATTTTATAGACATTTTCTGATATGCAGTTATTCTTAAATAATTTGAAATCTCTTGAAATTGCACACTGGACTCCTAGATTAATATTTCACATCGATGCCACTCGGGGCAGTTAACAACTGCCTGTGTAAAGCCCACAGTGTTGCAGATGGGTCCAGCCAGGCCCATCCATGGCCCCGTGCAGCTGTGTACTGAGTCTGCACACTCAGGTGTGCAAATGTAGGCAGCAGTTGCCACAAATATTTTCCATATCCAAAACATGTTTGCTGTTACTGTTTTGTCCATGAATGCTCAGGTCATTTGACAGTAAGGAAAAGGCAGGTGCAGCACAGCCCCAGGCTGAGTTGGCAAAACTCATTCCAAATAACAGACACCTTTGTTTTGCATCACTATCAGTTGCCCTCCTCTACTTCTGATTCCCAGCTAGGAGTGATGTGACTGACGGACCCGTCGAGTGCACCATGGATACATTCCTCATTCCCAGCCTCTTGTTTTTCAGACTGGCTCGCATGTTGAATCTGGCAGTTTGCATTAATAAAATAGGTTGGTCTGAAATGCCCTCAGGACTTTTTTTCTCCTAGCACAGCAGGGTGTTTTTTTTGTATATACAAAGGGCTCTGATGTAAAAATACATATTTCTACAAAGCTCTTCTGTTCTTCCTCCTGTGGCTCTTTAGTTTGGCCGCCCCAGCCTGGCCCTGGTGCTCAGTGCTGGGGTGGCAGTCTGCACCCTGTGAGCTCAGCACCGCAGCCGGGATGGGCTGATGTGAGTCCAGCTGCACTGGGGGCCTCATACACACTGCTGGAGCTCACTGCAGTGGGGAAGGAAGGGCTGGAAGCAGGGCGATGGCTGGGGGTTTAGGAGCAGTCTAGGCCATGGCTAGCTCTGACACTTGGCAAGCCTTGGTTTGTTACCAAGTGTCACTGTGTCTCAGTGACCTATTCTCATCCAGCTAGGCTGCCTTCATCTTGTGGTCATTGGGCAGGAGACTGCTAAAAATACCCTGAAGAGGCAAACTTCCTTGTTCACATGGATATTAGTAGCTCCCAGGAACTGGAGGAGCTGCAGAGAGTGCCTGGGAACAACCCCTGTCCCAACGCCACCCTGACCGTGACAGGGGCCCCGTGGTGGTGCTGCACAGGGTGCACCTGAACGTACAGAACTCCCAGAACATCCAGAGCAGTGGGATGAGGACCCACAGGCAGGACTCACCACCCAGGGGTGGTGCCACTGACCCTTGGAGGTACAAGCCATCTTTTTCCTCCTGCCATGCCAGTGCCTGAGACAACAGCCAGCATTGCTTCCTCCAAGGGACTGGCTCCAGCCCCTGCATGCGTGTGGCCACTCAGAGCAGTGAGGCAAGTGGCCTGAAAGGAGCACCAGCCCCACACACCATGTCTCACCCTGTGGGGGACAAACCTTACTCTCCAAATCGCTGGACAAGAAACAAACTGCTGTGTGTTGGGAACTATTTTAACTCCTGAGGAAATCAGGGCAGTTGTTGCTACCTTCTGAAATGACTCAGCCCTGCGGTAGCCTCCAGCTGAGACCTCTGCCAGGTGCAGATGTCTGCAAATGCCAAAAGAGAAATTGCGATGGTTTTGTAAACTTTATATACAAACTTCTGTAAACTTCATATGAATAAGCAATCTTCTGCAGGTTCTCTTTTTTTCCCCCTTTCTTATATAGGAGAGGACCCTGTTCCCAGCTAAAATTAGGAAAGTGTAAAAACTCAGCACTATCTATGTGTAACTTTCAAAATTTAAATGCTAAGGTTTTGAAAAGGCCTGAACTTGCTGGGAATTTGTTTCCACTGAAAGTGAATAGGAGCTTGGCATTTAGCTTCCCTAAATTCATTGGGAAACCCCAGCCTACATGCCTGTTAGATATGCCAGACACTTCAGGAGCATTTCACAAACTAAAAGCAGAATCATTGATGTAATTGAAACTTCCTGAAGTTTTTGCTGGCCTGCGGTATGAGGAGTGCTCAGCTGTTGGTTATTAATGATCACACAGCAAAGAGAAGGCTCATACAAATGTTATGTCTTATTGCTATTGATTGGTTGCAAGGGTATTACTTGACCAGAGTATGGTGAAATAGATTAACTTTATTAATTATTTATTGCATAGTAATTTAATGTATCTGTACAGCTCTTGTGTCTCCTCTGCATTTTGATTAACATTTTCTTCAAGCAGAAGAACAAACTCCTGCAGTAAAACATCCTTTCTGACATGAAATCTAGCGGCTTTGCAATGCCTGCCCCCGGCGAGGCTGGTTCCCCTCGGGAGCTGGACCCTGTGCGGGGCAGCCGAGCGGCGGAGGGTCCCCGGGGCCACGGCACTTCAAAAGCCCCCCGTGGGCCGGGGGGCGATGCCGTGTTCCGGAGGCGGTGCGGGAGGCGGGCGGGCAGCGCTGGCGGGGGGCACTCGGTGTGTGCCCGTCTGGGAGCGGCGGGGGAGGCAGCAGGGCCCGACCCCCGCTGCGGGGCTGGCGCGGTGCGTGTCGCGGGGCCCGGGCCCGGGGCGGGCTGGCACGAACCCGAGCGGCCCAAACCGGCGCCTTGGGGTGCCGTACGGCTGCCCGGAGAGGAGCCGTGCCGGCGGGAGGGCCCGAGCCGCCGCCGCGCACCCCNGCCGGCCCCCGCCTCGCCCCGCGGCGCCGCTCGCTTTCTCACAGCTCCCGCTGCTTCCCGTTCCTCCCCCGGCTCCCGTTGCTATGCCCCGCCGGGCCGGCCGCCGGCAGGAATTCGTGGCCTGTCCAGCTGCTCCCAGCGTGGCCCCGCGGCCGCCACGCCACGCCGTGAGCTGTGCCGCCGTGAGCCCCTCCGAGCTGCTCGCCCGAGGCTGGGCACGGCACCAGAGCTGCGGGCTCCCAAATGCTGCAGCGGGCTCCTTTCCCACGGCGCGGCTGCACGGAGGTGTGCTTTTTCCCCTCTCGAGAACACGTCAGGACCTGACATTATGTTGTTCCTCGAGGATGGCCATCACTCTGGGATCACATTCCCCCGGGATTTGCGGGCACTCAGCCCTGCAGCCGCCACTGTGGCTGAGCCCACCGTGCCCGGCGGCTGCGTGGCAATGTTGGAACTGCTCCGGTGCCGCGCCGTGCCGTGCCCTTCCAGCTGGACCCCCAAGGCACTGCCGACCTGGGAAATCCCCTGGCAGTCCCCGGGAGTCTGGTCGCCCAAACGGCAGTGGTGGTTGCCCGGAGAAGTGTGCAAGCTTCAGGAGTGGGAGTTTCTCATCTGCCGCCCTCGTGGTTGTTTGTGCCCGCCCCTGAGAAATTCCATGCAGCAGGACTCTGGGTATTCGGTGACAAGATAACCGAATAAACAGTGGGGCAGTTTATTTAAAGTTGTATTGTTATATGTATTGTAAGATTTTGCACTGATCCATTTAAAAATGTGCTTTAGGATTTAAAAAGAAAACCCTAAAAATAAATGTAAACAAATCCGGTTCTCTTTAAACCCTATGGCCTCTCCTATTTTGCCCAGCTGACTGTAAGCCTTATTGATGATAAGACTTATTCCTTTCTATCTACAAAAGGAGTCCTAATAAGAGAAAAATAAACACTGCCAATCAAAGTGTTTAAACAGAACATCAGTTGGGCTGATAACAGGGAAATATTCTGTGACCCTTCCAAAACCCTCTGCAGAGATGAAACTGAGAGACATATGAAGAAACCTATGCTGATTCTATAGAAACTACTTGACAAATCTTACTGAATTTAATAGAGAATGAGATCTTTCCCCTGGGTTTTTGGCATCATAATTCAATAGCAGCAAGATAATTTTCTATTCAATAGCAAAGAGATAACTTTCTTGTGAAATTTTTTACAATAATAAAAACTGCATGTTCTCACACTGCCACCTGCTCCCTACCACAAGCTCATCCATGTTATCACACCAAATCAGAAGAGGGACCATAAAAATCTCGGTATTAAAGAACAAACTTTCTTTAAAATGCCTCTTTCAGAACTGCCTGCGGGTCTGCCTGTGCAGCTGTGGGGTTTGCTAATCAATAGCACCATGCAGTACGTTGTGTCTTTCTGCATAATTACAGAATGAAAGCAGACACAGAAAAGAAGCAAGTGGAAACTATTAATTTTGTAGAATGGGACTTGATTTGTGTTTCAGTTTTCTTTTCTTCCGTTCAGTGGGAAGGAGCTGAAAGAGGAGGTGACAGCAGCAGTTTGGCTGTGTGTCCTCAAGCTGCTTGGTTTAATGTGAAGCCACTGTTTGGACTTTGCTTTTCTGGACCTGTGAACAGCTCTGAGGGTAGAAAGGCAGCATCCCCTGGGACAGGGATGTCAGGCAAGGACAGGCTGAGCTGGGACACGTTGTACTGCAGTTGTGAGCACTGGTTTCCTACCACTACTTGCCAAAGCTGCCAGTGATGGTTTTCATGGCACAGACATCTTGAGGGCGAAGTTTTGGTGCAAAGGGTCAGCATCTTTGCTTGGTGCACACTTTTTAAAGACATGGCAGCATTAGTAGATGGCTGGCTGATGGTGGCAGGATTGGAAATGTGCTCAAGGACTATTATTGCTTTTTGGTTTATGAGAAAACAGGTGGGGAGAGATCGCTTCTCCCTGTTGTTTTATTAGGAAAATATCAATGGAGTGGAAGCCTTTGGAAATGTAGAAATTTTTAGACAAGCTGTGCCTATTCATGTAAAATGCTTGTAAGAGTCTGGACCCTGGCAACATGTTGCTCTGTGACTCCTGATAGGAGTTGGTCCGGACGGCAGCTGCCTGGTTGTGTTAGGCAGTTTTTGATACCACGTTTTGAGAGTTTCCATGGTGTGGAAGGTCCAGTTCCCGTGGTGAGTTTGCCCTGAGGCCTCACTGCACTTCCTCACCCCTGCTGGGACCAGGCTTAATGGCTGAGAAAATCCACCATCCACTTTGAGAGATGATCCTGGACTAGTGTGAATGGGACTTTTTGACTCCAAAGTGGAAGAAAAAGTGATGTGCCCACTATTAGTTATTAACATTGCTAAACTTTTTCTCTAGACAGAGAAATCTTCCGTCTCTGGAGTGTGATTCTGAACATCTCATAAACATTACAGGCATACATGGCACAGAAATTTGTAATCACAGAAAGAAACAAGGATGCCTGAATATATGGGAGACATGAATCACTCATAATGCTGGAGGTTGATCCATAATACCTTAAATAAGTACTCAGAGTCCAAGTACTAATTATCTGCTAATGGGGTATTTGTTCTCCTTCAGTTATGTAAAAGTACACAGCATTCAACTTAAAGTGTGCACTTAAATGGCTTTGTACTGTTGGAGAAGGAACAGCTTTGAAGGCTGCTGCCATGCTCTGCCCTGGAGCTCCTGGAGCCCCCTGCTGAGCTCCTGGTGCTGCCCTTGCTGCTCCTCTCCTCCGGCTTTTTCACTTGTCGTTCCAGCTGACTTTCGTTCTCCGTGTCTCAACATTATCCTAGTCAGCAATGCTGGCAAAGATGTGAATAAAACGATAAATCCTGTATCGTGGTTTTTGCCACAGCTGATGGCCAGAGAGCAGTGAAGATGCCTGTTGAGTACAAGGGGAGCTTCCACCCGAGTAACAAAGCCCGGTAAACTGAATGAGCTCTTTGATCGCAACCCGGTAAGAAAGGGTTTCAGCGGGCACACTGAACTACTCTCATGGGGAAAGAGATGCAGTGACCCATCCTCATTGCAGAAATGCCTTGTCGGAGCTTGCAGATCTGAGCTGACATCAAGGAGAGGGGTGAGGGACAGGGGCCCATGCTGGAGCCAGCAGCTGGAGAGCCTATAACATAGTTCCACAGGCCAGCCCACCCCAGAGTCACCGAACACCTTCCTACACCAGGGCTTCACCCACTTTCAGCTAATTCAAATGAAGAATGTATTTTTTATTCTTTATGTCCTTTGAGCAGCAGTACAGACCCACGACCAATGAGAATGAAAAGAACACAGAATATGTGGATCACAGAGACTTTCTCTGAGCTGTGATAAAAATATGGAAACATGATACTTTCTTATACTAAACATTGTAAGTTATTAAGTAACATTATAATGCCCTAAGTTATCATTACAGAAATATTCAAAAGGCAGATGCAGAGCCTGGAAAAGTCTTTGTGCTAAAGATGGTTTTGTCACGAAGTGCAGATCCTCTGCCTTACTCCCACACCTAATTGGAACAGAGACCAAAATGAATACTTTGCTTGGTCAGCTATGGAATACCTGCTTGTGTTTGTAGGGCATTGCATTATGTATCTTTAGCACTATTATCAGTAGTGACTTTTACTGTAACTGTGGAAGGGGGTGTGTATGTGATTCAACTACAGATGGGTATTTTGTGATACTTGAGCTAAATTCAGCTCCAGTGTACGATAGTATTTTTCAAAAAATGTCACTAACTGCACCGCTTACTCTATCTTGATTTCAGACTATTGTATCTTCTTTAACTAAAGAAAAATGATTCATAGAAGTAAAATCCATACACAAGTGAAAAAGAATTTAAAATCATTGTGCTTATTCAAGATGTATGAATACTAATATTGGTGCACATGAAACAGGCTCCTAATCCTGCGCATACTAACAGGTTTCACAGGAAACTTTCCTTTGTTTTTCAATGCCCTTGGATAACATCTCAATCCCTTTTCACTGTAACTTCCCAAAGTGTAAACTCAGGCGCTCTGGCTGAATGCTGCCTGCAAACACACCACTGATTCTTTGAGTGTGCACATCCTTCCTCTGGAGCACCCCTAATTTCTGCTGCTCTGTAGCCCAAATTTTAGGCTATGTCAGTCCTTGCTTATGACTAAAATGTGTGATGCCAGTTATTTATTTATGTAAAGTGTTTGGAGGCTTTAACTGAAGAGCACCATAGAAACTGGGCTGGTATTGTCGTTGGGGCTTTTATTCAGGTTGTCTGATGCGCTGCGGATGCCGCCTGCCTTTGTGTGCTCCAGTCCCATGTTTATCCTGACGATGCCTTTGTGTTCCCTATTTGACATATTTTACTGAAAATAAAGAGCGACACTGTCTTGCAGCTGTATCCACTGTGACATTTGACTCTCTGCTGAATGATTGCATTGTGCCGTGTGCTTTGCAAACATTATCTCTTTTAAGAAATAATCTAGTCCTTTAATAGTTTCCTGCATGTGCCTGTATTCCTTTGCACATCCAGAGAGCTCAGGTGTTCGCTCACCTGTGTCAAACCTCAGGCAGAGCAGCTCCTGCCGTGCTGAGAGCTGGTGAGGGTAGAGGTGCTTTGGACACCAGGTCTTGGCACTGCTCAATTCCCATTTTGCAAGGTCATTTTAGCTGCACCCTCTGATCAGATTGTGCAGTATGGCTTTTTCGGGGGCATGAGCATTTTGCCACATTTTTTAGATATTATGCGGCATCTCTTTATTAGGTCTATACATATGGTATATTCTTTAATTTAAGGTTGACTCTTACTGGCTGCTCTACAATTATGGTGATCTTCCCTCTGCTGCCTGGTAATGGGTGATCACCCTCGCAGTCTTTTTGTGTTGAAGATACTCCCCTTTTTGGTTTTAGAAAGTTCAGATCCTTACAGAGGCTGGCTTTCTCAAAGCAGGTCTGATCCATTGGATGCCTAACTCCCATAGTCCTTGTTTAACATACCTTTCATGAAGTTTGTATTTTTTTTTACACAACTCTGCCATTTTTATGTAAATTGCAAACTGATTCTGAAACACGTTCAAAATAATTGTCTATATTTAGAAATGTATAGGGTTTTGCTCTAAGTGTTGAATGCAAATAAATCTATAACTATAGGGAGGCTGGTCGTCCTGCCTGCATTTTCCAGAGAAAGGCCAATCAGTTTCCTATAATGCTGCCAGGGTGGGACTATCTCAGATGTCACTATTGTTATGGATAGCATCTTCCTGAAAGTCATCAAACTTTAAAAATGATGTTCACTGTGCATGCACGTGGCAGAAGAGAGCAGAGCAAAATTAAATCAACATCTTGAGTTAGCTGGCATGAAAAGCAAGTGTATCGGTTTCCCCCAGAAAAGGGAGCACACTGATACCAGCACTGGTGTCTTTGAGAAGCATGGCAGTGAGTGGAGGGGCAGGGACCACCACACCCCTGCAGATCAGGGCTTGGTGCCTCATGTCAGCCTCATGGGGCTTGGATGGGAAATCTGATGTTGGAGGTGGCGGATGCCTCCACCAGCAAATCCTGTTTTCAGACCAGCCACGCTGAGCTCGGGGGGCTCCTCTGCATCTCAGGACTGGTTCCCTCTCACCAGCAGCTGCGTTGTGTATAGTATAGGATCTGTGTCATGCATAATATAGAACAATGGCATTCCCAAAAGGGGCTACAAGCAGAGAATCCGGCATCCAAATTGTCCCAGCGACCTGATGAGACATGGACGTCATCCGGAGCTGCAGGAGGGCTCTTGGTTCTGTCCCGGAGAGAACAGCTCTGCACTCTGGCAGCCTTGGCTTTGTGCTTTTATTAAAATTCCCCAGAATAAAAAGGAAAGGCATCTGTGAGGGAACAAGATTGATAAGAGATTCAAAAAATATTTTTATTGCATTCTTAAATTACCATAATTAAATTAAATTATTAAATGTATTTTTATTAAATTAGCACACAGGCTGGTGTCATTTGCCTTAAATATTTTAATAAAGCCTGTGAAGTCTTCCCTTGTTATTAGCGCTCTTGGAATGTATCTATTTTAATGACAATATGAGTTTAAGTGCTGGTGTTGGGAAGAGAGCCTGGATGGGTGAACTCTGCATTTCTCTGGGGTGCCCAGCAGGGTTATGGGGCTTTCTTTGCTCAAGAGTGGCTGCGGGACCACATAAACTCCATGTACATATATCTGGAGGAGATGCACAAATGATGTGTTGTGACAATAGAGCAGCAAAGCATTTAGGCACATGTTGGAAAACTCTGTGGAGCAGAGATGTACTTACAGAGCAGGGCCTGGAGGAAATCTGTGTATTGCTGGGTTTGAAGATAATAGAGAGGGATGAATTAATAATTATATATGTGTGTGCTACATTTAAAGACAGATTTATGTATGTGATTCATTTTTTCCTGTCAAACCTGCCTTCCCACTTTCTTTATCTCTAGCTATAAACTGGGTATTTCTCAACAGATGCCACTATGGAAGGCAGTGGTTTCAAGGGTGCTGCTGCTTTGGCAACAGCTGTAGGAGTGAACTTGAACTACTTTCATGGGAGGGTCTGGAGATGCTCAGACCAGGGGTCCTTACCTTGCTGTGAACTGGGTAGTGCCTTGCAAATAAACCTTCTCACTGGCCCTCCAGCAACAGAAAAGGTAAAAAATAAAATTAAAATGAAAATTTATAGATTTCCTAATGAATTTAAGAAATAGGGAAAAGTTGGTTCATTTTAATAATGTGATTTAAAATTATTTTTAAAAATATAGAAAATGTGGGAATAGAGGGCTGGATGGCAAAGAGGCTTGGGGTGGCAATGGGGCTTGGGAATTACTTGCCAAGTGGAATGTGTAAAACTAAGATTGAAATCCCCTCTTTGCCTGATTGCACGGGGATTTGAATTTGGGTCTCTGAACTCCTCTGAGAGTGCCCAACCGCCAGCACATTCTGGGATGAGAATCTGTCCTGCTGAAGCTGTTCTGCTTTGTAAGAATAATTAAATATTCATTGGGCCAGTGAGAGAACAGAAACAAGTTGATAGCCTGGGGATTAAGCCTCTCCAATAAGACAAGGATACAGAAGTAATTCAGTTCCTGATCCAGCCCTGATGCTCAATGGATATGAATCTAGGGTCACACTGACCAAATTTACCATGATCCTGTGTTTTTCAGTATATCTGTATCACAACATTTTTTTCTCCTTGTCAACCTTCCTTATTTCTTTACAGAAACTGCTACCACATTGGTTTTACAGTAGTGAATCTGTGTCAACTAGAGTTATCCCTATTTTTATTTGAACCAGGACTGGGGCCATGGGCTCTTTAGCAATCCATCCTTGTTCCTCAATTTGCTACTTAGTGCATTGGGGTGGAGGAAGTATACCTTGATTATAGTGGTGCTATAGGAAATATTTTTTACTGTATGTCCAGTCTGTGGTAGTAATCTGGAATCATACAGTAGGAGGGAACTGTAAACCTTTAATATGACATTAATAAATCAAATAGTTTCTGTCAAACCTTAAGGAAACAGAAAATCACCACTAAACATCTATTCAAATGTGATGCTGCATTAAGAAAAATTTTTACAGTTCTATATTGAACTCACCTGATTAAATGACAAACTCATTCCTGAGTTATATGGGTTTCTTTTGGTGTGGGGAATAATGAAGAAAGGAAGATGTTTTCCAGATGGAGATTACTAGCAAGAAAGCAATACCTACACACAGCCCCCTGAAGCCCTGTTTGATGCGAGCCCACAGGCTGGGCAGAGTGCTGCATCCTCACCACTGCCCTGGGGCCTGGCTTCACCACCTTCCTCTGCCAGGGCTGTTTCCACAGGATCTTAGCAAAACCAATTCCTTTCATTCAGGACACCTTCTCTGTCGATGTCCAGATGTACAACTGTCTGGGCTCTCGTGATGGCCCATCACGTGCTGGGGTGAGGATGCTTGGAGACAATTTCTCAGATGCTGCCTGGGGTACAGTAAATGAAGTGCTGGATGCACCTTGTTCTTACACAGCAGTGAAGACTCCGTGAAACAAACAAACCCTGTCAAAATGGGAGAAGAGACTCATAGAGTGTTTATCTTGAGTAATTTCATTCATAACTTGGCACCAAGTGCTTCATGAGATGACAAGTTCGGATTTTTCTAGAAGCTGCCTCTCCAGTGGAGAGGTGCGGGGGACTCCAGGTCCCGTTAAATTTAACACCTTGGGAGAGGCAGAGTAAAGTAACTCTCCCTCCCAGCTCTGCACAAACCGCCCAGCGGAGGTGTGTGCGTGTGCGTGTGTGTGTTTGTGTGTGTGCGCGTTAAAAACCGCCCGCGACTTTTCCCGCGGCCGCCGAGCCCTTGGCACGCGGGGGGGATTTCAGTGCCCCCGCCCCGGTGNCGAGTCCGGTCCGCGGCGGCGGTCCGCGTTTTGCGGGCGGCCGCTGTATTTCCCGGGCCGTCCATGGCTCGGTGCTGTTGGCTCTCTCTCCGTCTGATCGGCGCAGGCTGCGCGGGGCTCCCTACGGGATCAGAGCGCTCCCCCGCCGGGACTCCACTCCTCACATCCTCCTGCTGGGACTCAGCTACATTTCCAGC
>VZRF01000187.1:1310717-1395717 GCA_013396875.1 Vireo altiloquus
TGGCGGAGACCCCCCCGGAACCGACGGCGTCTCCCCGTGCGGGGCATCCGCCCGCCCGCCGTCCGTTCCGGGGCTGTGTGGGTACCGCGGTGCCGGCCGAGACTCGCCGGCGACACGTGTCGCGATAATTGATGAAAGAAGCCGGTGGCATCGTTGAGACGGGGAGGGAGGAAAGTTTCGCGGTGATGCTCGGGTGCGGTGGCGCATCAGCGGGCCGGGGAAGGGAGGAATGAGCTCACTCGTATTTTAGCCGGTTAGCCCGAAATTAATGTTCCTTTATGATTGGGAATAGTAGCGCCGTCTGTTTGTGCCTGCTGTCCAATGCGCGTAAGGGTGGTGAAAGAAGGGGAGAATTAAACCCAATTTGATAGATAGGGGTTGAGAATTTGCTTGGGATTGAAGAAACAATGGCCAAATTTAGTAACAGCTATATGAATAAAGGTTAGACATTAAACTACGCGTATTCTTCTCCATGCCTAGCGAAGCGGTATTTAAAATCTCCTGTTTACCTCCATAAGAAAACAGCTGCTGGCAAAACGTAAAGGGAGGGCCGGGACTAGCCCCGCGCCGTACTGCACGCCTCGCCAGCTTTTTGACTTTTAAGTGAATGGGTGCGAGAGAGAAGGCGTGATTCCCGAAGCCTTTCGCTCCCAGCCACGAGGAGGTTAGCTGATGTTGGGGAAGGTTTTATTGTCCTCTGCACAAAGCAGAAGTCGCAAACTCAGTGGTCCGGTGGCTTTGTTGTAGAAGCACAAAAGGATCAGAACTTTGGATGCCCAGAAGATGAAACAAAAAGTCCAAAGCTTTTGTAATTAAATAACTTGTGAGTGGACAAAATTAGTGTTCAGTTAATCGACCAGCTAAACAACAAATTAAAACCCCATCCAGGGCCATTTTATATTATTTGGTAAATATCCATTCTTTAACTGATGATTGCAATGTAAGTTGTATGTGCTTCAAATGTTTATCAAGTTTTTGTAAAGTCTTTCCTTCATCTTTTTACAAACCCCTTAATCATTTTTCCCCAAACTAAGAGCACCTTTTAGCATTGTGCTGTGGAGTAGGTTTTCAGCGTGGCTTTGTGACCCTCCGCAATCCCGGACAATCTGCTAAAGGAGCTACTTCAGTAATTGGTAGATGAATGTACAGTCTGTGGGCAGAAGAAAGGGCAGAGTTAGAGCTGTTTCTAGGGGATGCTCTGAAATACATTGTTTGAAACTAAAAGAAACACAGTTTGAGAACAGTGGAGCAGGCCTTGGGTCATAACTTCTCTCAAATGAGGGAATCACATTTAGCGGCCAGGCCTCTGGAGTTTAAAATATTTTCCTGTGCTAAAGTGTCACATTTAACATTCAGGAAATAGTTCTATGCTAGTGCAAACAGTGATTGCTCTAGAAGCTCAGTTAGTAAACCCTGACATCTTGTGACATACAATGTTAGATATTTACCATTTATTACTCTTTTGTTTTCTTCCTCGTTACTTTTAGGCACCAATATCTCTTGCAAGTGGTTGATACTTCACAATGAAATTTTGACTCTAATTCTGATATAGAACTGATCACTGTTTACAAGAGCACTTTTATGAATTGAAGCAGGTAGCTTACTGGCAAGTCATAGCTGAGAAACATTACCCCTGTTATGCAGAAATATCTAGAAGGTCTTTGCAACAGTGAGCTGGATGAAGCCCAGTTTTTAAAGATTCTAAATATTTCTGAGGTCTCTAGGCACAAAAAAATGTTGTTTCCAGCTTCAGCATAAACTGGATGTAAATTACAGGTCTTAGCTTGAGCTGCCTAACGGGGAGTCTAAGAACGAGCTGAATCTGGGTGAAATTCTGGATAATAGGAGGCAGCTCATATGTGCATGTAGGATAAAGAAATTCTTCCTTTCTTTCTATTCACCCGTATCTTCTGCTTTTAAAAAGTCCGTTGTATACATTTTGTGGTCTAGGGAGCTGGCAACCCAGTAGATTGCCACAGTACACGTTTCCATGGAAATAATTGAGATGTAATAAATAAAGGCACTCTGAGGTCATAGGTTTCCCAATTCAACTGAGAAGAAAACAAGCATAAATTACGTGGATATATGTGTGCCATTTAGGATTTAAAATAATTTAACATTTTTCTCTTTTCCATCTTTTATTTCACTTTGTATAGCAGCTTTGCTATTTATTAACCACTACTGAGATTTGTGTATCCTTTTTCATTCAGAAAGATTACTCACTAAAATAGGATCAGTCTGTGCCTGTGATGAAAGATATTCTGCATGCAAAAAGCAAGTTGCCTGCACTTTAAGTGGGAGCAATGCTGACTTTAAAGAAGTGATTGACTTTGACAGAAGTATCGAATGTTGACAAGTCTTAGATGCACATTATTGAAAATGAAGTGATAGCAAACCCAAAGTGGATGCCAGCACAGCTGCAGGTCAGGTGGCCCCTGTGCTGTATTATCAGGTCTCACATTCAGCCTGGCAGAAACTTACAGTAATTCCTGCAGCTGTAACTCCAGCAGTAGCCCTGGGCTTCCCCCTGACATGGGATTTATGATTTGCAATACAATACACTGATTTGTTTTGACCATTAGTTTGTGCAAACTTGAAGATACTAACCTTATAGCTGGTGGTTGGGGACAACATTCTACTTGGCTTAAAGGAAGGTGGTTTCAGATCAATGAGAATGGAATAAAAGCGTGAGTATTGAGTCTTTGCTGGTTTACGAAATAAACACTTAGGGGACAGTGTGGTGGTAGCAGTGATGGACTAAAATACTCTTCTGAAGCTTTACTTCACCTCACAGATAAAGCGCATGAAAGTAATTTTCCTCAGCACAGACTCTTGCCCTGTTGCCAGTAACCTCAACTGCTGAGAGCTTTTTCAGTTCTCTGTAAGGGCTATACCTTACTACTCAGTGTTAAAACCACGTGGTCCTGAACCCCAGAACATAACACAGCTGTCAATGTCAAAGCACTCTCTCTTGTCCCCTGTTACAAGTGGTGGGGGCTGATATTAACCCTGGTGTCCTTAAAAGTTTGTTTGGTGCTGGCTGCAGTGGGGACTGGGGGTACCCAGTGCGCTTGGGGGGCTGAGGAAAGCAGCCTCTTCCTACTTCCCCTTGGTCAAACTGTAGCTTCTCGTGCCTGGAGGTGGTACTGGAAGGCGCAGTGCTGAGATGTGGGTAACAGCAACCCGTGGGTTTCTAGTCCCAAGTAACTGTAATTGAGGCATTACTGGACTGCCATTTGTAGGGACTGGGCTCTCATTGGCACAAGGTTTTAAGCATCAGATGCACTTTGGCTGCTGAATTTGACAGTTCTGCAAATTGCTGTCAGCTTGTGGGGGTATTTTGTGTATAAATGTGCTAGTTGGTAATCAAACTGTTTTGCAAAAGAATGCACTAATTAACTCTAGATTTGTTATCCTACTTGAAGTTGCAGAATTGCTGTCATATTTTTTTGCTTTCTGTTGGCAAAAATTGCTGATAGAAACTTTTGATTCACACCCTACCTGCCTCATTTGTGTCAGTCAAGAAGAGAAAAGGGGGGTTGCTCATTACTTCGTTATCTGCAAAGTAAATAAAAATACTTCAACCATTTGCTGAGTTCCAATTAGTTGATTGCTATGAATGATCTTCTTTAAAGGAATGCTGTTTTACCTATCTGCTCATACAAAGGTTTGATTTTGAATGTCTTGTGAAAAGGATTCTCTTTGTCTTGATTGATGTCAAGAATAAAAGCATGATGGTAATATCCCTTTGAAAGCTATTGTATTGTCAGCTCTGGCTGACAGCAGGAGGCCCTCCTAGTGCTATAGATTAGCGCTGTGAAAACACTGACATTTTCTTTGTTATATTGCTGTTGTTCTGCTTGCAAAGTCAATTATACAATGTCGGAGCTCAGTTACAGAGTTGACTGTGGAAGTAACAATGTCTTTCATACTTGTCTTAAAGATATAATTTTCCTTTTTTCCCAGATGATAGAGAAGAACCTGAAGGTGCTGGAACAGTACATTCTACAAATTAAATTTTGACAAGTATAATCATAATTGCCAAATACAAGACACTTGTGCGATTATCCTTTAATTTTACAGTTCATTCAAGTTTCGGTGGAATTTTATTGATACAGTGAAAGCAGTAGCTAAAATTGATAAAACTCATATCAAATAAGATTACGCTCTTGATTGTTCTTTATCAAGTGTAGCTTTTGGGGGATTAGGAATAATTGGAGATGTTGGTGTTTCATTGTGGGGCTGGTGCCCTGAGAGCGTTTGAATCCATGCAGTATTCCGAGCACTGCCTTCAGGGATTAGCCTGCAGTTTTTAATTTTTGCCTGTGTATTTTGCTACCAGCCTAGCAGCGTTCTCCCCTGAACTCCACAAGTCCCATTTTCCTGCCTTTTTCTCCCTCTGGTATGCTCTCCTGGACGGGATCTGGGTGGTATTTAACTGGTTTTACTGATTGAAACTCCTGCCTGTGTGCAAACACCTTTTAATTGCGGCCTGTTCCCATTGGTCTCAGTGAATATAACGAATAAACGTGGCCAAAAATTGAAAAGAGTGGGAAAGCTAACAACAAAGGTTTAAATATGAATGGGAAGAAAATAGAAATCTCATCTTTTTAGTGATGTTATGTCTAAAGCCATTGAAGAAGAACAACTACCATTGTACAGTAGGCTCTTGGAGAATTCTTCGTATTTTTTTCTTCAAAAATATTTGTGTACAATCAGTGCAAGTTAAAGAACATCATTCACTGCTGAATTGCTTCAGATGACACATGCAAAAAAAATAATCAGAGACCTCTTGTAGGACGTTAATTGTAGGATTTCTAAATTACTATTATAAACTAATAGAGCAACAAAAGATTCTACAGTTACCAGTAATTTGTCAGGATTTATTTTGTTTTTCTTCAATAATTGAAAATTAATGTCTTGAAGTGAAAGCAGATGTTCATGCCATCCTCTGAATTGGATATAAAAATGATGTTTTGTAGATGCGTTAAGCTTGTGTAAATACAGATTGTCTTATCATAGATGCGGCTTTGGCTTGGTTTTATCTATTGTTTGGCGCCAAATTAACTTTTAGGTTAAACGTGGGTAAGTGGTTTCAGCTTGGTTAAATTAACTAAATTGAATGCTTGAGGTGGTACCCAGTGATCAATTA
Organism: Vireo altiloquus; assembly: GCA_013396875.1. Lineage (NCBI taxonomy): Eukaryota > Metazoa > Chordata > Aves > Passeriformes > Vireonidae > Vireo > Vireo altiloquus. The sequence goes on from VZRF01000187.1 coordinate 1,315,870, forward strand.
CTATAGTAAACATTTTAAAAACCCTACCTCACCTGCTGGCTTTGTGAATGACGAGACTTTCTCATACTGTAGAATTAATATTTACTTTTATTTTGATAAGTGTACTTGTAATCGTTTACTTGGCTGTTTTTATTGGTTAATTTTTATCTCGCTTTCCAATTCCAATTTGTGAAATCAGTTTTAGATGATTATAGCATTTGAAAAATGCAAACCACATTTTTTTGGAAAAAGAAATAATCTCCGGGTCTCATGCGTCATATGTATTATAATATTCTCTTACAAAAGATTATTAATTACCCACAATAATTGAACTGTCTTATAAAATGCCTATATCAGGTCCTCATCACTCCATCAATGTTCTTCATAAATGCTTCTGGAAAAGCGTGGCTATTATTATACTCCCTTGTATCCTAGTAAATGTGCTGGAGAAATGAAATACTACTAATACAAAATCTATTAGAGACTCCTGCTAAATCTTGGCTGACAAATGGTGGTGGAGGGGAGGGCCCTGTTTTGGTGCGTGCGTTGGTGGACACGGACTCGGAGAGTGCGAGTGGGAGCTGGAGCCGAGCGAGGAGCAGCTCTGAGCTCTGTGTGCATTTATTCAACATACTTTTAGAGCCCAGAAGTAGATTCTCATGCATTTTCTTTCCTGATGTCCATTACTAAAGAGAGAGAAGCTAGTTCCTTTTTCTCTTAGACAAATACGGTGATGTGAGTTTTAAGTACTACATCTTCTTGACAACACCTAGATGTATATATATGTGCAGCAGTGAATTATGGTGGCTTATTGGAGTCACATTATTCTGGGGAGTAGAAGGATGTGCAGAGACTAAATGGTCTCTTGTGACATTTCCAGCTACAGAAGGCTCAGGCTTAGACCTCTTGCAATGGTTTGTTTTCAAAAATGTAAACAAAGGGGTTGGAAACTGGGTGCTGCCATTTGGAACAGGCTCACAGACCTCCTTGTGGTACTGTGAGCTGGTGTATGGCATTAGCTTTCCACTGTACGACTTACTTCAGATAGCACTGCAATACCCATCTGAATCTAGCGATAAGTACCTTCATTATATTGTTTGCATTTGCTTAGAAAGAAAACCTTTTTCTTTCTAGCTACAGATTAGGCAACAGAAAGACCAATTTGTAGAGCTTGTAAATGCCACTTGTTAATCATATGCAGTACAATTATTAATTTTTTTTCCTTCTTCCCTCTTGGATGTATTAAGTCAACTTTTTAGCTTTTATATGTAATTGAAATTTGCCCTTTTGTTACCTGGGCATGAATTATTTTTGAAATGTTGTCATTACCCATCCTGCTGTGAGGTTTATCTCTTCTGTTCATCCTAATTAAATAAAACATACTGTTGTTCGCTGGTCTGGTGTTGAAGTGAATTACCTGCCTGAAGGCTCGCGCTGGTGTCGGGCTCGCTTCTTGTTGCAGTGGCAGCCGTTGACTAACACATTTACTTTTAGATTTTCATTTCAAAGGGCTCAGTTTGTGCAGTGTGACAGGTGAATGGTGAATGCTTTACAGGACTTTCAAGAGCTGAACAAACAGTAAAGGACTTATTGCTACTGCAGCCGCGTGGCAAGTACAAATGTAAGGCAGCCTTTGTGGCAGAGAAGTGTTTCCTTTGCTGGATAGAGGCCACTCAGGAGACCTGAAGGGCTCACTTGGGTATGCTGGAGGTGAAATAATCTCAGTCGTGATCTCATTTAAACCCACCCTACCTGTGTGTTGTCCTGGGCAATTTCTAGTAGGGTTGATCTCGTCTCTCTTTGTAGCATCACCCGCAGTCATGTTCTTCTTGAGTCTGGCACTGATAACGAAGGCTGCTTCAGAAGTGTAACAGTTGGAGTTTCTTTACACAGAAGTTATTTCTAGTTCATATTAGAGAACGTAAACAAAGCATTCAGGTTTTAAAGCAAAGCAGAGGGAAAGATCCCTGCTTGTAGGAAAACAGTTTGTTTAAGCTTCTGATAGCACTGCAGAAAATGCGTTGTTCACTAGTGAAATCCTGTTATGAGTAAAAGTACAAGAATTAACAAGTCGCTGTACTCCCGTCTCTGTTGGCTCCTGCTAGGCTCTGGAGGCTTGGTCAAATGTGGCCTAATTCTGCTTTCCAAATATTAAAAAAAATTACACAGAGGGCAAAAAGACAAGTTCTTAATATGCATATCCTGGGAAAATCCTAAACCAGTATTTTTACCCCCTCCATTCCCAAGGCTAATCAAAATTCCTTTGTTTCCACATCTACCATTAAAATATATGCCTCCCTTGGTTGCCTGCTGACTGTACAAGTTTAACTGCTCAATCGATTGGACTCACAAAAGCTGTTACTGGGTTTACGTAGTATTTGCCTACAGGTAATTTAGAGATTGGGCTGAGGGTCCAGGCACCCTCCACCAGGACTGGTACTTAAATTTGCAGCTCTCTTCATTTCTTGATGATCCTTACCTGGCTGAGATGAGGTTTTTCTGGGTTACCACTGAGATAGGTTAGCCAAGCATCCACCTGCTGATTGCTGGAACTTTCTTCACATGGTGGGCAGCTGAGTGGTAATGAGGATAATGTTAATAAAGACAGACTTGCCATGCCCTTTAAAAAGGGAGTGGTGCAATGTAGAGGTTTTTTGCTGCCTTTAGTATGAGTACAATTTTTTTTTCCCATGACAGCAATTGGAGCTGGGTTGTATGTTTAAATATAAGTCTAAGCTCTCTGAGTAGTTCTGTTAATTGAGGTTTCTGTTCATGTTGGAAGACTGAGTAGGCTTCTACAGCTGTGAGGTGAAGGCTCTGTCTTGTTTTTGTGGTAGGGTTTCTTACTTTGGTGAGGATTGAATTTAGTCTTACTTCTTGCACTGCAATTGAAAGAGCAGGAGTAGCAAAGAGATTTGATGGGAGAAGTCCTTTAGTATCTAATGCTGTAGAGAGCATCTCCTGCTCCTGCTGACTCTCAGATTGCTGCTGGGAGGATTTCTAGGGGAGCACTGGGAAGGTCCAAGGTTCAGAAGATGCAGCAAGGCTGTGGGAGCTCCTAGGTGGCACTGGGGAAGCCCAAGAGACCTGGGTTCTGTTTAACATCTGTCACTGTAAGCAGGTACAGATTTACATGAGAGAAAGGGACTGTGATTCTGCATTCTTTTAATTTCCTGTCTGAAAAAATGGAAAACTAAAAGGAGGTAGAGAAAAAGAATGGTAGAAGGCTGAACTTCACACTCTGGGAAGTAGAAATGCTAAACAGAGAGAGAAATGGGGAAAGTAGGAAATCTGTTGCTGCTGTTCGAGTACGGAGGGTGCTTGATGATTAGGTGCAAAGCTTTGGCACAGAGATTGACTTACCTGGAGCTGTATCTTTACTATTTTTAAGTTTAAATTTGAAGACTGAGAAAAGGCACAGATCTGAAAAGTGACTCTAGCTCCATGGAAAAGCATGTGATAATGCATACGCAGAGGAGAAAACGCTAGACATGTAAATGACCTAAACAAAATAGCTTTTCCGCTTGTACTAGACAATGGCAGTGCTTTCCTGCTTGGAGGAGTGCATTTCTTGTGGTGTATAGTTGTTTTTGTTTAATATAGAGACATTTGAGGACAAGTATGATTGCAGTCATCAATTCTTGAAGTTTCAGCTATTTTAGGATCATGGCAGCATCTGAGCTTGGCCTGTGAGGACTCACAATTGTTCAGGATTTTGGAGGTTGGTAACTGGGAAAAGTAGGCTTTCAACACTTACTATGTGAGTATACATATGCTATGTGTATAGCATATGATGTGTCTTCATGTGTAAAGGAAAGAGAAAGCTTAGAGGAATAAGTAACATCTTTTGTTGAGTGAACTAACATGATTGCAAAATGTGAGGAAGTTTTTCTGATGTACAAGCCTGCCTTCTGTACTGAAAAAAGCAGCATCCTGGCTATTTTGCTTGATAGGTAAATGTAGCTTTGCTTTAATTTACTTATTCAAGCTATTACTTGGATTTCTGTTGCTTTATTAGATTACTCACATGAGTAAAAACATACTGGATTACATAGTAATGCTAAGTTTGTGTATTATTTATTGCTGAATTCTGTGGATGCATTTCAGTCAGGTAATTTGCTCATGGCCTCCTTTATTTCTAGGAAAATGGCATGCCTTGCCCTTCATAATTTCTTTGCTTTTACTGACCAGACTGTTCCCCCAGAGGGCATGTGGGATGTGGCAGAGTATTGAAAATACTGGGATGGGGAAGTAGAGAAGGAGGGCTGTGTGTGACTTGCACCTTATTTATGTTTATACTAGACTTACATGGAAAAAATGATGTTTCTGGCAGGGATACTTTGTGGGGAGTGTAGTGGGCAACTCTGGGTGCAAAAGTTGTTGCCTCAAAGATTTTTTCTTTTTTTTTTTTAAAGATAAAGAAGTACTTTGGTCTGATTCTGAGTATGGTACAAAGCGTTATGAGCCATTTTATAATGAAGCTCTGAGTGCTTGTCTTTGGATCTTGTACTGAGTCTTGCCCAATGCTTGTATATGAGTCCACTGACCTGATTCCTATAATTTCAAGGGTGTCTTCTTTCCTAATTTCTTTCTTGCTTGATAACAGATAAGTGATATTTGTTTTAGAACTTGATTTATTTTGATTACTATTTTCAGTCTCAAATAGGCGCTTAACAGAGAGCTTCTGTTTTCATTCTTCTCAATATAAGTAAATTCAGTAATAAGCCCAATCTTAAGGGTGAGGGTCTGAAAAAGCCCATCCCTGAGAGATGCTTGGCAGAGCCGTGGTGTGCCTGGTTTGCAGTGCCCTGAGGGTGCTGTGGAGGGGGAGCTGCCGGCCCTGCCTGCAGAGCTGCCAGGCTGCACAGCCGGGCGTCCCTGGCTGTAGCAGGAGCTGCTGCTCAGAGGCCTGGGGGGACAAACCCCCTGCAATTGGCAGAAAGATGCTGCTTTGGTGGTGGGGCTGTTGGTGTTATGCAGGCAGACCGCTCACAAACGGGGTTTGCTGGCTGCTCTCACATGCACCAGGAATTCTCCCAAAGACAAAATGCATATTTTCATAAAGAGGTATCCGAGCTATGATTTTCCTCCTTGCCAGTGGGTCTGTATTCAAAATGTGGCTCCAAAGAAAGTGCATAGAAAAATGAGCTTTTAATTTGTCACCTGCTGCTGTACCACCCTGTCCTCCTTGAGATGCCAAATTGTAAATGAGGTTTTTGTATCCCCACGCACGGCTGTCCAAGAAATGTTCTGTCTGTCGTAGCAGTCAGTGGCACAGCTGAAGACATCAGACTAGTGGCTTAAAACCTGCTGCTCTCTGATTGGCATGAGCAAAGCCAATGTGGCACAAAACTTCAGCAAACAAAAAGGCAGGTAGAGAAACTGTTGTTTTCAGTGGCTTTGGAGGTCCTGGCTGCCTACAGAGCAGGGCCTGCTAAAACCTTTCTGTTCCACAGTGTTGAGGAAAAAGGAGACAAAATTGTTTCTTTACGCTGTCCCTCAGATTGCTGTTGGAAAAGTCCCTTTAAATGAATGGTTAAAAAATGCAATATTGTTTCTGCAGGTTTTATTTGGGAGAACAGTGTCTTGCCTGGCTGCACGTGGTCTCTTCCACCCTGCCTGTTTGTCCAAGCACTGAGGGTGATGCACATGCCAGCTGTAAATTCTTGTCTCCTAGCAAACCTCAAACCACCTAATAAAAACATTTCTTGAGGTGGCTACCAAGAACTTGGTTTTTTTATTTATGCACAGATGATGATGGTTTTTTCAAGGAAATGTCAGTGAAGGCCCTCTAGCAGCTTTGTTTCCCTTCCTATAGCATCTCTCCCACCATGGAACTCTGGAAACTTGAGAGTGTTTTGCTTTCAGGGAATACTTACAAGTAGGGTTTCCTCCCCGGTTTGAAGCCTCTTTACTTGTTTTTCCTCCTTTGAATTATTCTGGTTTTGCTCCTTGCAGTTAGGGAGAACATGACCACAACCCTGGAGGTGCCTTCAGGGAAGGAAGCAGGCAGGGGAAGATGGGGCAGGACGTGGCCAGCATGCTGGGTAGTGAGCCCAGAGTCTGGCCCCAGCCACTGCTCAGACCATGGTGGGAGCTGCTGAGGCACTGGGAGGGAGGGGATATGGTAACCATCCTGCTGGTTTGAGAAGCTGAAGGCTGTTGGCCCTCTTATTAGAGGGAATTTGTCTGCTTTTCTGTCTTTCTTGTCTAGTGCTGGCTTGACTTGATTTTTTTTTAATGACACATTCCAACAGGTTTGTTTTCTTCTGAAGATTTTCTTAATTTGGTGCTGCCATGTTGGAAAAACACGCACCAGCTATTGAATTAAACTCAGTCTGCAAATTGGCATATGTTAAAGACACTGCTCTGGAAGGGAGAATGGCAATGAATCCTGGTTGGTTTGAGACTGCCATTACCTTACACTCAGCCTGTGAAACTGTTTTTTGTCTCTTGGCTGCCTGGCCCAGTCCCATGGCTGTGCTCACTGCTGCTCCAGGTGAGGGCTGATCTGATGGGGCTAGAACTCCTTCTGTTTCTGATCCTTGTCCTGCTGCCTTCCTACCTTCCTTCAGAGCTGATTTTGCTTACCAGTCCAGCAGAAAAGTAACTCTGTAGCTCTCTGCTGGCCATGCACAGATCTGGTGTGTGTTGGTGCAGGGCAGGGCAAGCCTTCTTGGCAGTGTCAGAGTTCCATTGCTTTGGGTCAAACCTTTGTGAAAAGAACCTCAGCTGGAGAGGCTGGGCTGTGGCCCCTTGCATGGGAAGTGGGTGTGCATCTGTATCTGCAGTGGGCTGATAGGCAGGTTGTGAGCCCCCTGAAAACGTGTCCAAGAAATGATGGCTGTTGAAGCAAGTACTCAAATCCACAGGGCACAAAGCTACATCAGTACAGGCCGAAGAAGTTCACTGAAAGTTATGAAGAATAGACTCAAGTTGTACAAGTGCTTGCTGCTCTCTGCCGTTCCTGGGAGATTCATAGGTCCCAGCAGAGGTGTGAGCTCTGCACTGTGCTGCTGCAGTGGCTGGATGCTGCTCCTCATCCCTCTCTGGATGGGGCTCCCAGCCAGGCAGGCAGCCGTGCTTGGAAAGGAATGCAAAGCAGAGAGGAAGAGAGCTCTTGCTGTGAGGAAGGGAGAAGGCACCCGGACTAGCATTCGGCCAGCATCTTTCACTGCTCCAGTGCTGGTGGAGATTGCTGGCAGCAGCCTTGCAGGAGGCAGCATTGCTGGAGAACAATTTTCTTCTCTATTCTAACATAGTAGAAATAATGCCACTACGAAATTAGGTTATGTATCTCAAGGGAAAGGGAGATTTGTTATTCTGCTTTTAGCTTGCACCATAGACCGTGTCACCATGGGGCCTGCACCACCAAGTGGGTGCTTGTGCTAATCCTGGCACTTAAGTGCCAGACAGTTCTTTGTCAGAGGCTGATCTGTCTCCCATGCTTGGGTGATAGGAGATATGGTGGCAAATTCCAGCACTTTGGGCTACTTTATAGTCTGTTTTCTTAGGGGCAAATTTTGACTATGGTAGACTGAAATAGCACCATGTCCCATGAGTGTCCTGCCCGGCTGGCTCATGTTCCTGGGCTTGTAATGTCACAGTGGCTTTGTGGAGGACAAAGCCTCTGCTGCCCAAAGCACCCGGAGTCCTCGGGCCCCTGAAGCTTGTGGCCAGCCTGGTCCCTAGAGTTGTGGCAGTGCCTTGTGCTTCTTTGTGTTTTTACTGGGATAATTTTTGATGCAGCAAATTTTGACGGCTTTCCCTGTTAGGAAGGGTCCCCTCTCCCCCTGCTTTCCTTCCCCCTTCCCCCCATTTGCTTATTTTTAGCCAAATGAAGTAAAAGAATTGGTCGTTTGCCAAGAAGAAAAACCAACAAACAAAAACCCCAAAGCAACAACATTGTACCTTTCCTTGCTTTTAAAAAACATTTCCTTGTAAGTGTAACTAATGATGTGGGTTTTTAGTAGAAGCCTATGATTCAGTGTTAAACCAATAGCACATCAAAGAATAAAATAGATGGGCTTCTTCTGTGTTTTCCTATTTATTATTAATCTTGTTCAGATTTGGGAAAACTCTGTGGTGTGAAAACATGAAGAAGTGTTGTCTCTTATAAAGGAGTACAGGAGAGTAAGATCTTTAACTCAGCATGCTTGTGCAATAGCATTGGTTGGGCTGCAGTCTGGGCTTTCAACCTTACTTAAAAAAAAGGTTTAAATTTTATAAGTATTTCTGCCTCTCTTTCTTTTGCAATACCTAACGTACACTGTCTGTTCTGCTGTTAACTCCCTGATGCAGAATTCCTAAGTTTGGGCTAATAGAAAATTTGGAGGATTCTTCATTATCTGAACCTCTTGAGAAATACCAAATATGTTCCAGTAATTGTGGTGTAGTACAACAGGGAGTCACACTGGCAGTTTGTTGGAAAGGGTTTTTCCTGTAGTTATGAAAACCATACAACTATTAAAATCCCCAAAACTGAAACCACTGGGATTACTCATATACTTACAGTTAAGCGCATGCCTAAAGGTAGATATATTCAGCATGCCATTTTTGACTGGCATTTGATTCCTAGCTTGAGAATATGAGAAAAACCCCAAACCGTTCCTTAGTTGCTTCAGTCCTCTGCAGCCTTTTCATTCTGTGCTTGCATGCTGTGGCACGCTGGGCTGGGGTTCATGACAGAAGCACCTGGGTTTGCTATAAAGCATATTATTGATAATAAAGAAAGAAAAGTTTACAAAATAGCAAGGTACTCCAGGCTACTAGAAGAGACTTGGAGTCAGATTTTTCCCTTCCCGCCTTCTCTTCTGCCTCTGCCATGGCTCCTGGAATAATGAGCCTGTGTCATTTTTCTTTTTTCTCCCTCTCAATGTTTTCTATCTTGGTTATTTGCAAAAAGAATACAACATCTGTGCCCTGGAGAGTAGAGTGAATTTATTAAACACTGTGAGAGGCTGGATAGGTGAAAGTGAAATGTAACACCAATATTATAGTTCAGGTCATAATATTTGGATTTGCTTTGTGGTTGTTTCATTTTCCCTGTTATAGAAGATGTTTTTCCTGTTAACCCTTTTCTATAAAACTGAAAGTGATGCTTGATTTCTAGTTCCAGTATAGGGACTTCTTTCCTTGCTGTGCAGTGTCTTACTGAGAAGGTGCTGGTTGCCTTGCTCGTCTGTCCACAAGGTAGCAATAGTACCAGCTCTCTGTATTTCTCAGTTTCCCTCTTAAAAACTTCCTTTTATGAAATATTTCATATCTTGTACGTGACTTTCTCCTGGAAAACACTGGCACGTGCCTACAAGTGTACTGAAATATCACCCTAAGGAGTTAGTTAGCACACCTATTCTTATGAAACAAAATGCATTTCGCACCTATGAAACCATCTAAACAATTTGCTTTGAGCCAAAATTTGGAAATATGAAGGTTGTGGAGTGTAACTAATGAAAAAAATGGTTTTGTTATGCTTCTTTAAAGAAGATTCATTTGCACTAGTATCAATATGTGGGGGAATTTAATTTTAAAACCAGCCCCAGCCACTTTGTAGAAATATATAATGCAGTACATAAACTCATTTTAGACACTACTTATTCTACTGTGTCCCATTAGTTGATGTTTACACAGCGCTTTGAAAATGTAAAGCGCTATATAAGTGCTTATTATTACTACATTATTATTATTCTCCCTCTTGAAAAAAGACCCTCTAGGGAGAGGGAGACTTGCTCTGCATTTCTTCTGTAGTGAAGATCCCACAAGAAGTATACCCACTTGTTTTGGTCTGTACATTCTTCCCTCCCCATTTCCACACTTTTGGATAAAAAGTACTGTGTTTTAGAGATTAGAGCTTTTATTTAGTTTATTCTGGGTAGCTACAGCAATGAGAACATTATTTGAAGGCATATAAAAATCTTAAAATAGCTTTTTATTACACTCCATGCAACAAAATGAATCACCACCCTGGCATTGGCCCCTGTGGTTTGTGGGTGCCTGGGCCCCTTGCCCTGCCTGGGCACTAAGGGATAAGCAGGAGCAGGTGATGATGCCCTTTGCTGGGATCCTCCTGATGTTCCCTCTTCTAGTGTGGGCCCAAGGACAAAACTCCTGAGTGAAGGGAGTGAAGGAACAGTGCCAACAAAGGCTGAGAGGAATTTCCTTCCTATAGAGAGGAAGCACTGCAAGTTTTTCTGCAGTATCAGAACTATTGTTTTTCCTTGTAACCAGAATCACCACAGGAGAACAAGATTTCAGTTTGTTACTTTAATCTCCTTTATTCCTTGACTCATTATAATAAGAATGGCTTTTAGTGGGCAAAATTAACCATTTGCATCCTGAAATTTGTGAGCAATTCTTTTGCTTCTGTGTACTGTGCCATACCATGGTGGAAGCTGTAATCATGGCTGATGAAATTTGGAGTTATTTTTTACCCAGGTACCCCTAGAGTTGCATTGCCATGAGGTGGAGAAGCAATAACCATAAGCCTCCTTTAAATAGAGTTTCCCACTCCACTCCTCCTTTTACCTTTGTTCCGTTGTTGTTGGGTGCTCTGGCCCCTGCCTGGCCTCATGCTGGGTTCCCTGCAGTGCAGCAGCTCTGCTTCCAGCATTCCCAGCTCATCTTTACAGTCAGCTCCATTTTGGGAAAAGGGACAGAGGAAAGTGAAAGAGGCCTTGAAACTCTGCAGGAAGGGAGAGTCTGAGGATATTGTTTATTACACAGCATAACCTGGCTTAAGTTTGTCACAGAATTTGGCCCTTGGTTATGTCACACATATGGACACTAAATAATGAGGCCACATGGAGCATTTCAGCCTGGTTTCCACCAGAAATGGGGTTTTGTGTGTGTACCTTTTGTTGGTGGTCCAGTCTGAGCTGGTGTCCCCAGGCAGTGATGGGAGGTGCTGGTCGATGGTAACTGTGGTCCCAAACCTCTACAAACAACAGCGCAGTGAAAGGAGGGAAGCTCCCCAGGTCTGCTGCTCACCATTCAGCAAATGCAGCTCATTCAGGCAAATGCTTGCAGTGTGGGAGAGGCTGCAGCATGTGGGAGTGGGGATGTGGTGATAGGTTGGACCAATCCTGGTCGTGTTCAGAGCTTCCTTTATTCACTTCAAGAGATAAATAACAGTTCAGCTGCAACTGACAACAGTTCCAGGCATTGTCTAAATTAAAGCTGAAGTGTGTGGTCTGATAAGTTAAACCCACAGATTGTGTTAGTACTTTTTAATGGGTTCATCAGCCTTGTCACTGCAGGTCTCAAGCTTCAGCTTCAGAGAGGAAAGCTGCAGGGAGGTGCAGGGATGGGATGGGGCTGGCATTGGCTGGGGGGAGCAAGGGATGGGGGAAGCACTTTGTCCCTTAGTTTACATCCCTCCTGAAGCTGCCAGCCCTGAAATAATGGCCCAGGAAATTGGCCATGGGCAAGTTTTGCTGTGCTCAGTGCCCAGGGACTTGTCAGTGTTGAGGAAGTGGTGAGATGGATTGGCACAGCCTTGCATCCCTCTCTACTTCATTCCTTTCTGAACAGCAATTAATTTGGGAGTGGAAAAGTATAAATTTCTATAGACTGAAAACTTAAATTCAGAATGAAACCCACTTGAACACTGGATTGTTTGTTTAATTGATTGTAGATGAATGCTCACAGACTGAGCCTGGGGCAGCAATAGGTGTATGGACTTGATATTGTTAAAAAGCACAAAAAATTTCTACCATTTCTCTTTCCTCTTTCCATCTAAGCCTGACAAGTTTGTAGAAACCTTGTCAGCGAGAGCAGACTCGTTACTGCAACCCGACTCCAGGCGATGCCCAGCACAACCCCTGGGTGATGGAGGGCACTTCACATACCCCCAGAGCAGACATGGTGTAACTGGGAAAACTCCAGCAAGATCAAATGTACCTGGTGTACCTCAGCAAAGGTAGATACCTGCAGTGGGAGTGGAAGTCCTCAGAACGACATGCTCATCAAGTTTCCTTGATAGAGCTCATCCCTTCCCCTCTGGGTGTCATTTTCTACTTGTGTTTTATTGACAAACATAGAAATGACAAAATGGAAATGAAGGTGGCAGTCATCACCCGCACTGTGGCATGAATCACGGGGTACGGGGTTGGGGCTCGGCCCTGGGGCAGCTCTGCGGGATGGGGTGGCTGTCACTGGTTCTTCAGCGTCCCCACAGCTCCCCGAAGGACAGGGGGTGTCCCAGCCTCCCTGCATGCGCGCCGCCTAAACGCTAAACACAAGCAGGCACAAAGATGCTCCAGAAACACAGCCGGTTTGTGTGGTGGCATGGGAGAGCGAGCAAATCCCCTGCAGAAAATCCAGCGCAGCTGCCCATTCCGGCCAGTGAGCCGCGGCCAGGCCCGGCCCCGCGCGGCCGTGCCCGGGAGCCGCAGTGCAGCGGGCTGGCTCCCGGGCCGTCCCCCGCGGAGCGCGGCACGAACAGCCCGGGGCCGGGCAGATGGCTCCCTCCCGGCCGCGGGGCCCCGCTCTTCTGGGAGCGAGCCCCGCTGAGACTGCAACAACAGCAACCCGGGAGCCGGGCAGATGGTCTACTGCCGGCCGCCAGGATAATTGCATCAGCTGGTTACTCCTGCAGCCAGCGGAGCCTCCTATTTGTACCGCTCTGAAATGATCCTGATTTGTTTTCCTTCTATTTTTCCCCCCTTCCCTGGCTTGTTTGAATTTATGTAATTTTTGTGAGGGATGGGCTGAGGCCGGGGGGCGGCCATCTGCCGGAGGTGTCGGCGCTGGGGTCCCTCCGGCAGCCGCGCACAGGCAGACACCTGACCGCACGGGGGGCACCGCTGTGGCCGCCTGCTCCTGCCCCGCGTGTCGCTCGGGGCTCGAATGAGCTTGCAGAGAGAAGAGCTGGACCGGTACGACCCTTTCCAGCCTCGGTGGTGCACTGCGGTGTCAGTCCATGTGCAGTACGCCTGCCAGCCTCCACCTAAATTGCTCCACACACCCGAGCTGCCGCTCCCTGGAGCACGCAGCCCGAGGTCTGAATACTGCAGCAAACCCCCTGGGGTCCGGTCTGGCTGCCTCCCCCTCCCTGGGTCGGCACCTCGGCGCTGCTGCGGCAGGAGGGCTGCCGAGATGTCCGCCGGCGCTGCTGGGGCAGCTCTGCAGCGCTGCTCGCCTGCCACCCTCGCTCCTCCTCTTGGGCTCTTGCTTCACAGACAAAAGATCTGCTTCTTCTAATCGGGGACTCCTCTGTTTTCAGGGATTGCTGACAGGTGTGGGCTCCGCTGACTTTCTAAGATGCAAAATATTTATGGAGGGTAGGTAAAGGGCCTCTAGAGATGGCTGATGTCCCTCTGCTGGGTTCCCAAGTGTCTCGGTGCTTCTGTGCATCTTGCTCTGGGTTCGGTGGGGAAGGGGCAGGAACGATGAAGTGGCGCCTGCTGTTTGCTCTGGTTTTAGCTCTCAGCACGGCACAGGTAGTTGCAGTAGTGCTGATCTCAAGTTGCTGCTGACCCAGAGGTCCTGTAATCCCTGATAGTAGCAGGATTAGATTTTTGTCCAGCCAAGTCCTCTTTTCCTTTTGCCCTTTTTTTTTTTTTTAAAAAACTTTTGCAATACTTTATGCCTCAGCTGACATACTTTCTGCCTCCTCCATTGACCTTTGCCTGGCTACTCCAGCTGATAGGAAAGACTTGCCCTTCTTTTGGGAGAAGCTTGTCAACCTGGCCCTCCCCTCTGTGCTGTCCTACCTGCCCCTTTGTCCTTTTTAGTGCACAAGATTGATTTTTGTTGCTCTGAGCCTGTTTCTGGCCCCCCTGCTCTCATTAAGCAGACAAGATCTCTCACTTCACTTTCTGGATGCACCACTGATTTCTGTGAGGATATTTTAAGACTTTGGTTCGTATCCATCTATCAGACTTTTCCACTGGCATTAAATGTGTGAAACTTCCTGAGTTCAACGGGCTGCTATGTAACACTGCTAGTCCTGAGCTTCCCGTTAGTGTTTCAGAGAGGGATGGGACAACTGGATGCACTGAGGGTTCTTAAACTCTCGATAACGTCAGTCTTTACAAACGGAGAGGGGCTGGCCAAACTACACAGCTTCAGTTGCTGCAGTACTGTGGTGGGTTCAGTTAGCTATGGGGTGGTACCTGTATAAAAATGCTACATTGCCCAATTCTGTAAAAGTCTGCCATAAACTCCAAATATGCAGCTGCTGGTGTTAAATCAAAACTTTGCAAATCTCCTGTTGGGCTCTTCAGGATCTGTTCTTGTTTCTTATTTTTTCCTTAGAGTCTGTAGGTGTGCATAATTATATGTATTTTTGAAAGCTCTAGCTATGCCTCATTTAAACTTCTGCAAGCATCTTTGTAAGTTCAATTAAATGACTGCAGAAGAAAATTATCAAAAAATGAAACAAGGTAAATGTGCATTTACACAAATGGGGCTTGCAAGCCAAGCAAAATGTTGTGTTAGCCCAACAAATGGGTTATTTAAGCAAAGTTCTACCAAGACAAACATAGGAGAGTCAAGACTAAGTGAGTTTTGAAGCAATACAGGATGTGACCCTCTCGAGTTCACTTACCAGGATTGCACAGGTTGAGAAGATGGGGCTGATTCAAGGTCCACTTGAAAATGGCATTGGAAGGACCCTGATAAAAGCACTCTGACCTGAATTTTTCAAGTACTCCTCCCCAAATTAAGTTTGGGGTCTGAACCACTGCACCACTGGATTCTTTTGTTACTTGAGTAGTGGCAAAGAAGTCAGTAACAATGAGGCTGGCTCTCCAAGAGAGAGGAGGATGTGGTGTTGTACCCTCCAGAGGGCACAGGGCAGGGTACTTTCTCCTCTGGTCACATGTGTCCAGCTCTGGGGAGGAGCCAGGCGTGGGTGGCTCTGCCCACCCCTGTGCCTTGCAGGGCTGGGGCTTTGTTCCCGGGCACGGTGTGGAGCAGCATCCGGCCCTGGGACAGGGACAGGCGGCAGTGCCAAGCCAGCACCGGGGGCTTGTGGAAGCGCAGAGGGGTTCGCAGAGGAAAAGCACAGATGCACTCACCAGCTTAGCGCTGGAACTGCATTTCAAGGAACTGATTCTGCTGCACTGAATTCAATTCCCATTTAATTTCCATCAAAGTTAAAAGCAAAACTTGTAAGTAACTGGATTGGGCCCAGTGTGCTTACAGTCCCTCTGCTGCTAATCAAAAGCAATACTCTGTTGCTAATTTGAGAAGAATTTTTTTTTTTAAAGTAGCTTAAAACAAGAGGAAACTGTCACATCCTGAGTGACATCCTGTGTGCTCCAGCAGTGTTCTTGCTGCTCGGTGATCAGAATTTCAGCCGAGGGAATGAAATCCAATCCGTGTAAAAATTCATTTTCTTTGTGGAGATGTTGTACTATTGTGCAAGGTATTTTCTGATGGCAAAATGCAAATCTAAAATCTATATCCAAGTGAACAAAAAGATTAATTAAATTAGCTGACTGGAGGAAGTTCAGAGGACACTGAGTTATTGATTTGATTTTAGTAAATTCATTTTAATATGCGAGATTACATTTTTAATACTTGAAATTATCACAGTGTTTCACTGTGCAGTTAATTATTTCTCAAATTATATTTTGTTCAAGACTGCTAATTTGGTATCCAGTGCTGCCCGAGTGCTGATGTGCTCTCTGCCATCGAGTGCCCCCCACTCGCAGGGAGCTGTAGTGCCCGGGCTGTTCAGTCCCACCAGGCAGCTTGAGGGCTTCTAATTTTGATTTACATTTTGTGGCTTGGTGGTGTTCCTGGGGGATTTGGGCAAATGCCTGTCCTGGGCAGCACTGTTCCTGCCTGAGCAGTGGCAGGGAGTTCAACGTAGAGCTGCAGCAGGAGATCTGAGCATCTAGGGGATAGCAGCAAACTTCCTGTCTGTGCCACCCGGGAGCTGGGTGATTGTTGTTCTTTTCTTCTTTTCCTTCTTTTCTTTTCTTTTCTNATCTGCTGTGCCCAGCTTCCTTGGCTTGGGGAGATTGGGCCACTGATTCCCAAAGTAGCCAGGAGGAAAGAAAGTCAACAACTTGGTCCTGTGCCTGCCTGCAAGGGCAGTGGGGCTGGCAGGGTGGCTGGCCAGGTGGGCGCTGGTGGCACGTGGTGCCTTCTAGCTTTGTACACCACAGGGAGAAAATCTGCCCAGCACTCTCATTTGCTCATTCTTACATGGTGTGAGTGGCCAAATGACAGAGAGGGAACAAATGGGAGTTTTGGTATCTTGGCAAAATGTTCTGCAACCTACCAGACGTGCCCTCCCTGCACACCCAGAGCCAGGGAGAGGCGTTCAGCCTGCACTGCGCCTGTCCCACATCGCTCCTGGGTGTAAAGCACACAGGACCTCGGGACTTATTTCCCTAACACAAGTGAGCATATGAAACCAAAGGTATCAATCCAATAAATGCTGACCTAACAGGTTTTAATATGAGAGCAAGTATGTTTCACTACTATTGTGTTTTACCCTGCAGTTGTGCTCAGTGCTGCTGGAGCCCACTGTGCTGGCTTTGGCTGTGACACTTCTGTGTGCTCATGGGCCTACGAGTGGCCTTCAGCATCTCTGAGTGAGCCCTGCCTGTAGAAGGAGAGGCAGCAGCTAAAATTAATTTGGCTCTGCCCACAGCATCAGGGGATTATTTACTCCCATCTTTGGTATTTGAAGTCAAACTTAATGAAGATAGCTATGTTGACTCCTCTCCTTAGTTAATTTATTGGTTTTTCAACCTGGGTGTATCTGTTAAGGCATATATTTGCATTGCTACCAGAAAGTTGGTAGTATAGTTAATTTTTTTGTTTTATACTTGGTATGAAACTGCTACATGGCTTAAAACACCTGGAGAACACAAATCAATCTTTTAGAAATATGCCAAATAACATTGTTTATTAAGATAAGAGCATTAAAAGGGAAGAGGAAGATGCTGCCAGTGTTAATTTAGATGTTGATGAGTGTGTGTTAGCCCACAACAAAGAGTGCTGTACCTTAGCTGGGATACAGGCATGGGTAGGTTTGGTAGATGCTAAGGGTGTGGAGCAGGGAGGATGGTGAGCAGCCTGGCTGCCTGGTGGCTGTCCCCTGGCACCCCTGCCCACAGCAGGCAGGGTCACACGGCTGCTCCAGCCCAGCACCATGGCACTGGGCTCTTCTTCCAGCAGTTTGGTTTCAGCCCAGCAAGGGCTACCTGCTGGGGAGCAGGGACAGGGGATTTCTTTTAGGTTACAAACATGACTGGGTTTTGGGTACTTTGGTACTTTTTTATTTATTATTTATTCCTTCTTGTCTATTAAGTTAAAAGTGTAAATGTTTAGCAATGATGGGGTGGGGAACCACTTGAAACACTGTTGCAACGCTTGAAGGACAATATTTCTGTTTTTGAAGTCTTCAGTTGTCAAAGCAGGACAATGTAGGAAAATTCATCTGCCCCAGGTGACTATGCTGCCTTGCCATCCCAGCTGTAAATCAGAGTGAAAATGATCCTTTGTCCGTTTCCAATTTCTGTCTGAAGAACACACAGTGTATCCATAAACCATCTCATTGGAAAAGCAGACTGTGACCAGGAAATGACTATTAAGTTTAGAAAAGTATTAGTTGACAGTGTAAAACCTGATTGCTAAATAAAAAGTTCTAAATAGATCCCCAAATCAGATGCTCTTGCTAGGAAAAAAAAAGAGGGTTGCAGATATGTGTACCAACATGCATAAACACCTAGATATATTTATGCTATGAACCTGTGATACCTCCTAAACCAAACCCCAAACAAATACATCCTGTTACCAAATGCCTGGTTGGAGACACCACTGAGCTGATACATATTAGAAAAATAATACTCTGGATGGTTAGCACAACAAATATCCATGTTTGGGATAGATTTAGCTGTTTTCTTAAGATACGGTGAAAATTACCAGTGAAAGCTTTGACAGCTAATAATGGTTCACCCTTCCATGCATGCATATTCACTGTGGCTCTTGAACATCTGTCCTTTTCTCACCTCGTGTTGGACACACAGACAAAGGCTGTGAGTGTTGTCCAGGAGTGATAATGTCGTGTGGGGTTGGGTAGAGGAAGGGATGTTGTGAAGAATGTTTTTCTCCTTGGGTTTATGTGTTTAAATGTCGATCACCAAGAGCTCTCTCCAAAAGTACAGTTGTTCTCACCTGTGGTTCTACCTCCTCATAATGCAGCCACCATCCTGTGGATAAGCGAGGCTGGGTGGTCAGAAAGTGTATTTTTAGCTAGTGTTTCCTGTTCTTGTCAAATATGCAAATGTTAGATTTAATTAAATGAGAAATAATTTTTATTAAGAACTGTCTATGCCTCCAGAAGCAGAAGGCTTTCAGGATTAAGCTCATGATAAAACGTGAATGATGGAGAGATTATTGTATTAGGGCTTTGGTTTTTTATTTATTTTCTTTAGAAATTAATCTTAAGTTAGATTGAGTAACTCTCAGCACTGTGTTTTCTGCTGTCCCCTGCTCACTGGGATCCCTGGGCAGGACCCTCTCCTGTGGAGGAGCTGTGTGTCCCCAGAGATCAGCAGTGTCCTGCGGGGTGGTGGCACCTCTAGTGCCAGCACCCTCTGCTCCAGAGACTGCAAGCAGGAGGGCAGCACCACCACTGCCAAAGATGTGCTTCCTCCTGCTCCTTCCCCTCACAGGCGCTTAGGAAAAGCTGAAATTGGCCTAATGAGGGTGGGCAACCAGGAGCTGCTTCTGGGAAACAGTGGGAGGATCCAGACTGGTAAATGATTTAGACAGGATAAACACATCACTTTCTATCAGTCTCTTCTCATTTGGGAGCAGGTCCATCTTTTCTTCCCTTAGTTAAGCTCAATTAACTGTAGAGAGACAAGATCCATCCTTTTAATGTTAAAAGTTGCAGAATAAAAATTAGGCAGATAGGTAAGCTCTAATTTTTCCTGTATGTCCTGTGGGATGTTTTCAGAAAATATTTTTAATATATGTGTAAGCTGCTTTCCAACTTGCTGGTAAATGATTCTACTTTTCCAGCTCTCAGATTTTATTAAATCTGCATTTTTGTTCTCATTTCAGTCCATAAAAGTGCAAAAGACTTTTTCGAAACCATACACTTTATGTCATTTGAAATAAATTATTTCCAATCCCTATTAGGTTAAAAATAAAATAATCTGACTTACATATGTGAATTGGACTCCAAGGTTTAGGAAAACATAGAGTGGCAGGAGGCAATGGCATAAATTGTTGGAGGCTAATTCCATGCTATGTATTTAAAGTTAAATATTTTGTGAGCGCGTGGATCCTATAGCTTGATCAAAGCTGTACATTATGCTCTGTGAATGAAGAGTTAGTGTTAATAGCTGGGGTAAAATGTGTTTCTAGCTTTGCTTTTTTTCAACAGTCAAGTAAAAATTCTCCTAATGTTTTATTACAGCAAGAGTTGTATGATATTTTTTCTTTCTCGTTAATTTTCTGTGCTGTTTCCGCCCTCTCCCCCAGTGGCAATGTTGAATCTTGTTTTATAAGAGAAGGATCATTACATATAATCAAGCAGTTTAAACAAACGATCTCTTAGCTCAAGGAGACATATACTGTAATATAAACTTGCTGAAATGAAAAGCTGCTGTTCCAAACCATCACACTGTATTTTTGAGTTATTAAAAGCTCTCTCGTTTTGGTTTTGCAAACAGCCCTGGCTGCCAGAAGTTTGGGGGTTTTCACTGATCCCTAACCTATTGGCTGGTGCTTTGATGACAGCACAACAGTGATGGAGGTATTAATCTGTCTTGTTTCCAGTTAAAGTTTAAATGATGTTAACTTTCTATCTTCTAATAATGTGGTACTACAACCCCAGCAATGTCAAGGTGTTATTGCCTGCCAACCCATTTGTGGGTGCTTATGTTTGAGTGGTACAGACACACAGGGCCTGTGGAAGGTGCACTTTTAGAGCAAAAGGGCTTTTTGAAAGGTATCACTTAAGTTAGGCATTTGGAAACATGGTAGGTTGGTTCCTTTGCATGTGCCTGTTGTTTGAGGGAGAAAAAAACCAGTGTTTGGCAAAAATGTTTTGGCTTCAGCCATTCATTCCTGTTCTTCTTCATGGGACTGTCTGGTAGGGCATCCAAGTTGTGGGGAAGGAAGGGTGAAGCTGGAAAAGGGATGCTTGGGAGTGAGCTGAGGTACTTCCTGCCAGCACTGGAGTTGCTTTCCAAATTTCCCCTTCCCCTTTTGGTCATTTCAGAGTGTGTGTCACATTTCTGAGGGTACCCAGTAAGCTAGTTGGGCTGTACATCTTTACCCTGCTGCCTCTTTTATGACTTCATTACTTGTAAATACATGTAAATAAGTGATGAGTCTGGTTAGAAGAGAAGGCTTCACTCCTAATTTCACTGACTCCAATAGCCCCAAACCAGGCTTTTTAAAGCAATCTCCAGGTTCAGCTGAACTGGGGTAAGTGTGGTTTTTTAGGAGACTGATTTGTGGTCTTGAACAGCATTTATCATATGTGCATAGAGGTGGAAAAATATCTTTTTTAATCAAAAGTGCACTAACTTACTTAAAATACAAGTGTGAGTGAATGTCTGTAGATCACTGTTTTAAGAGCAGGAGATTTTTTTTTTCCTCAAGGTTTAAGGAATTAGAGCAAGTGTTCTGCACCCTGAAAAGATGAACAAAAATGTCCAGGCTCAGTTCCTGTTCAACAGGAGCCACTCACATGTGCTATTTTTGAAAGTTGGTTAGTAATTCTCTTGCCAAAGAAAACCTCCCTGATTTTTAAAAAGGACTTAAGATGTTGTGTAATGTTAAATACCTTAAGGTCTCAAGCTTTCTAGTCTTTTATATGTTGGAGCTGCTGGTGAGCAGACATGGAGAATGTGCTGTTGCTGTGAGCAGTCAGAAACCACCATGTCCACCATGGTGCCAGCCTGTCTGTTGAAGTGAAGTGTGCAAGTGCAATGTTGCTCATATTTGAACTAAAGTCTTCCTAGTTTATCTGAAAAGATGTGGAAAAACAGACTCCATCCCCCTGAACTTGAATACAGTGGATGATTTTTGTAGTCTGCAGGGAAATGCAAGCTGAGGTGTGCTCAGGGTTGCCCAGAGCTGGTGCAGAGCTGTGGCAAAGAGCTCACCAACAAGGTACCAGCACTAACGAGGCACAAGGCAGCCTCTGGCATGGGCAGTGGTGGCTGATGCCAAAGGAGGTTGGGGGCAGGGTTAAGCCTCCCTGGATGTAATAGAATTGCAATGACTATTGCATGCCTTTAGAAGAAACTTTTTGTCTGCTGCTTCCTAGACAATCACACAACCTCGCCTTAACAAAAAAAGAACAATTCCACATTTTTAGATGGATTGCTTGCATGATGGAGGAGAAAGGACGTCTGCTTTATCGATTACAGGGTTGGCTTTCTGATCAATAGAAAGTTTTATGTATGCTTGAGTGATGCTCACCTAAAGAGGCCGTCCTTGAAGCCAGTCAGCACTAATCCAGCGGGGTGGTTTCCCAGCACACGCTGTGTCCGTAACTCGTGCAGAAGGGATGGCTGCAGTCAATGCCCCTCTGCCATGGAGCTCTTTAGGCAGCTCATTCATCAGAGTGCTTCCAAGTGGTTTCTGCACGGATACAGGCACGGCCAAAGCAGGACTGCACCATGAAACGTGTGTAAGCACGGACCGAGTACGAACACAGCTTTCATTTGATGTACAATTTCCGTAAGGTTCCACCAAGAAATCAAGGAAAATCCAGCAAAGTCTTATTAACAGGGAAAAGTAGAAGTGCAGGTAGGAAATATATTCAGCTGTCATAAAAATTTGTAGAGGAACTCTGCTTCACTGACCCTTTGGCTATGGATGAATTTTGCCTGGGAAAAAAAAACCCACATCAGTTAAGTAGCCCTGTTTGTCTTGACCGAAAATTAATTATCTGAGCATTCTTCATAGCAGTTAGGTTGGAAGGAAGTTCTTTGTTTTAAAAGGTAGGTGTTATTTTGCTTTTTTTTTCCTATCTCAGTTTGGCTTTTATTTAAGGAAGTAGGTCTTTCATTCTTCTTTCAAGTCCCATTCATTTAGTCCACTGAAATTTAAATACAAAACTTTATGCAAGTTGTATTTCTTGAGTAAACTTCTATCAACATACAGGCTTGAGCCATGTGTGGAAATCTCCACGCCCTGTTTCCCAGGCTTAGCAGCACTTGCAGGAGATGGGACTTAGGGTTTTGGCAGTCTTCCTTGGGACATAAGACCAGAAATCAAAACAAGCAAATAAATATGACAAGGAAATGTTGCAGAACCCAAAGCTCTGACAGGAACACTTGTAGTAGAGGAGCAGACACAATAACACCATTTGGCTCCAAGAAAAGATGTTTTGAGTTAATGTTGTTCCTCATGGTCTCTAACTGTAGGAGAGGGATTTTAGCAGCTCTGGAGGCAGAGGCTGAAAGGGCTGGTGGCCTTATGAAGGGGGATGAGGTGTTTGCTAAGCCCTCATTTTTTCCACAGATGCGTTGGGAATCCCTGTCCTAAGCATTGCATGTACTCTTAAAATGGGGTTTTCCTTTTCATGACACAGCTGCCCATTTGGCTGGTTCATTCCCTCCTTGCTCCCCAAAAATTGTAAAAATTAGTACTAATGAGACTACTCCAAGGTACTCACCTGACACCTGCCTTGCATTTCTGCATGGTGGCATTAGCACAAGCACGTGGACATGAGCAGACATGCATTGACACAAGGATGTGGGCAGGTGACATTTTCAGAAGGGATATGACCATGCAGTGAAAGCAGCTAAACTCCTCCATGGCTGGCTGGAAAACTCTGAGGGCTCCTGGAGGAGAGGTTTGCTCAGGCTTGGGTTTAGTTTTGCTTTGGTTGCATCATGCCTGAATATTCACTCTTGATGGAGAGCAAGATAAGTACGTGTCCCTTCAGCATTTTATGAAACAAAGTAATGCAGATATCTATAAGTGAGACATGACATGAAGCGTACAGATAGTAAGTTTGGAATAGTTCTGGGAGTTAAGAATTTACATGTCTTTATTAATTATTAGATGTTATTAGTGAGTGACTAAGGAACTGGGAAGCTCTAAGCGTTCTTTTGAAGTAGTGTACCCAAATTAGGCTAAATAAATAAATAAATCTAAAAATGTTGGGGAATGTCTGCTCTAATGAATTTTCTAAATACACAAATCACACTTATTAAATCAGTGGATCTTTTAACTGTAAAAATATTATTACTGTTACACTAGGGAAATCCATTCAGAATTATAAAATATTTGGAAACTCTTTCTATGTTTCATTTCAGTGGAAGGGTTGTACATTTAATAGGAATCAAAAGAAAAAAGTATGCTTTGGGATAAAGTTTTAAAAGCCAGCTTTCCCCCTTTCTTTGTGTGTGTGCCAGTTTTCTATGAGAACTGTGTTCTCCTTTTAGTCTTGTTTAAAATAAACTGCACTTATAACAAGATGTTGAAATTTCTTTATGGTATGTTAGCACTAAGGAAAGGTTGTTAAGGGGTTATAAAAAATATTAGTTTCCAGTTTATGGTGGCTGTGTTGTTTTTTCTGCAAATTAAATTTGATGTTGCAAAGGGCTATATGTGATACATACAACTTTTTCTCCCTCATTGTAATTTCTTTCACCTAAATGTGGCCAGCAAACTCCGTCTTTCTAGTAGAAGAATCTCAGCTGGAGAATTCTCCTCTACCTGTGTAATAAAATACTGCAGTAGAAAGGTGTGGGGCATCCACTCTCGTGAATCAAAAGGAGGAGGCAGGATTCTCCATGTATTAGCTTTACTCCTGCTTTTATTTGCCCTATTAACTATATTTCACTTTACGTTTTATACCATTTGTGTGTTCTTTCATCTAAACATTTAAGCTCACGTACAAATAAAAGATTGTACCGTTAGTGTTTAAGAGGCAGTACAGAAGAATATAGTGTTTTATTATTAAAATACAATTTATGAGCCAGAAATGATCATAGATGCAAATTTATACTTTGCACATTTTTTTTTTCTTAATAAGAATATGTATATTTTCATCTGGGGAGAAAGCAGCATTAAAATGAGCGAGCCTGGGGAGTATTGCCACACACACAGGCGCACACACACGCAGACGCTTGCATACACAAAAGAGCCACAGTGCGAGATTGCTGGAGAAACAAACTCCTACTCCTGCTCGGGAGAGCTCTGCTGCTGGGGCTGGCCAGGGCCCGAGCCCCGTGCTGGCCTGGGACAGCAGCAGAGTGTGAGCACTGACACCCTGTGTGCTCAGAGTCTCAAAACTCAGCTTTTCTGGGGAGGGGAAAACGGGGAAATAACTCCACTCACCAGATGGGTTTTTCCAAGCCCTCATAGTGCTAATTAAAATGGCTGGTCAGGAAAAATCTTCTCTCTTTTCCTTTTTCTGTGCTACCTGTGCGGCAAACATAGTTCACCGGTGAAACAACTTCCAAGTCTGAAGGATTTGCAGTAAAAATTGGTGTATTTTCTTAGGCTGAGGTGTGGAAATCTGGTCAAAGACTTCTTTTCAGCTGTGATTAATAACCCCGGGGGCTGAATGGGGTATTTGTGGAGGGGAGCGTGATGCTAAACAAAGTGTTTGGTACAGCAGCTCTGCTCCTGCTGGAGCTCACTGCAGCTGGGATGAGGGCTTTAGGCATAATATAATAAAACCTGCTTTGAAAAATTATGAAGTAAGAGACTAAACTTGCGTAAGGCTAGAGTTGCTTGCGTGCTTTACCATTTCATCAGTGTCCCTCAAGGTAGTTGCTTGCTGTTTAAGTAATTTTCTGTTCTTTTCATCATATTTGCGAGTGTGAATTTTTTATTGGCATTAAACCCTCTACCTCAAACCTAAGTCTGAAAATTGGGGTTCCCTGTCATCTGGAGCTGCTCAGACCCTGTGAAATGGGAGATGTTGCATTGGCTTCTATCGGGTCTGATTGAAATCAATGGTGGAAAAATAGCTGTGAAGTGGAACTTGATTTATGGTGAGGATGAGATGAGCTGGAGAGCTGGCATCAGCTCCTTGCCAAAGGGAAGGGAAAGGCTACTTACTGTCCATGGCAGTATGATCTGAAGGGATGTGGCTCTTGGTCTGACGACAACAGGTGGGAGGACAGTGTTGTTTTTGTGAGTTTTTTATTACAGAACTGCACCACGGTGGGATAGATTTGGCTAAGCAGAATGAGGAAGGGTGATCCCCATTAGCAGCAGTGGAGAGCAGCCTGCAATTCGAGGCAGGATGTACTCAGTCTGTTGGTGTACCTAAATCTCTATGTGCTTTACCAGAGTGAGAGGTAGTGTAAGGGAGTAATGGCCCCACTACTCATCTGCACATCCTACTTATCTACTTCCATTCTTCCCTGGTTTGGTTCCTGTTTCCATATTTGTAGATTATTTTCAGAACATTCCCCTTTCTTTGTGTCATTAGCCTGTGTTAGGTGTTAACCTTTCATCATTCTCATTAGGTGTCTGAATACAGGGCCAGTACATGTAAATTTACTAGATGTCGTGCTTATAGAGAAACTTTACAGCCCTAATGTAAAAATAGTGCTCTTCCCCATCTTTCCTTGGCCTTTTTTTTT
This sequence comes from Vireo altiloquus, assembly GCA_013396875.1. Lineage (NCBI taxonomy): Eukaryota > Metazoa > Chordata > Aves > Passeriformes > Vireonidae > Vireo > Vireo altiloquus. The sequence continues at coordinate 1,341,390 of VZRF01000187.1, forward strand.
TCTTTTTCCTTCCCCAGAGAAGCAAATTTTGCATTAAATCTGACTTGGGGAGACCCTGCATTCTCTGTGCAAAGCCCAGTATTTGAATTTCATGGTGCTTTGACTTGGTTTTGAAACTTCATTTCATTGTAGCCCTTTTGTTACGTTCAGGAAACAGTCAAGGCCTTTCTGGGATCCCTTTGGCCTGTGCCATCCCTCCAGCTGAACTCTGCCATGTGCACCTTTTCCCTGCCAGCTGCAAGTCTCGGATCTGCTGGCTTCCAGCACACAGCCTCAGGTGTTTGCAGACATTGTCTTAGGTGGTACCTGAGATTTGTGTATCTTCACTCGGTGTCTGCGCTCAGCAACGCATAGGGGTAGCAGAGCCTTCATTAGTACCACTTCTAAACCTGAAGTTTGGAGGAGGCTGTAAGATATTGCAATTATTTGAGTATCACTTTGGTCATTGCACTTACTGACCCACCTCTGGTCTCTTACTTGCATCATCACCACCATCTTGTCTTTGGGTAAGCTCAGCCTGCTTTTGGCATTTCTAGAAGATCAAGGGATCACTTCACAACTTGCAAATTTGACTTGTGGACTTGAAGTCCTGGCCATGAATTGTAGAGGTGTTAATCTGCCCTTTCTCTACCTTCCTTGCTTCCGTTTGGTAGTGTTTCAACACGTACGTGTTTCTGTCATCCAGTTGCATTACAAATGGAACAAGAATATTTAAACCCATGGTTGCTGAAGTTAAATCTCTGATTTTACGAGCAATATGGAAAATGCTGGATGCACCTGTCTTGTTTCACTTGAGCTTTAACGTGTGTGCTTACTTATAGTAGATCTATTTTTGAAGAAGGTGCAGACACTATGGTGACAGTTGCCTTAGAAATGCATATAACAATGCAGAGAGGAGGGTGCCCGCAGGCAGACGGTGCTTGCTGTCCCCTGGCCACCCTGAACCCCATCTCCTCCTGCATCTCCATCTCCCTCACCACCTCTGCTCTGTGCTCCCTGCCTGTGTGTGGTGTGGAGCTCACCCGAGCTGGGGCAGGTGAGGGCAGGGACTCTGGGTGCTCCCATTCATTTCCAGGGGAGCCTATGGCAGATAGTGGGTCTGGGGCTGCAGAATGTCAGTGGGAGCTCTGTGCTGGGCAGGAATGGGCCATCAGCAGGATGGTTTGCTTGAGCTGGGTGGGGTGCACTCCACCAGTCTCATGGCCAGGAAAACTCCAGGCAGAAAAAGCAGAAGGAACTTCTAAAATCCTGGACATTTCACAGATTAAATACCATGTATTGCAATTAAAAGGAAAAAAAAATTCCACGTAGCTCTTTGGGGATTAGCATTCAACGACAAGCTATAAGAACCATCAGTAAGAGTATTGATCCCAAATGTATCATGGGGTGTCTGAAGGCCCAGTTTTAAGAAATGCAAGCTTAATGTATTACATATATAAGATGTTGATCTTGATGGCAACCTGAAACACAGACTGCATTTTATTACACCTAACCCTCGTATTTATTTACATAATAGATTTGGATGGGAAATATCTGTCTCCAGTGAAGTATGTGAATTAGAAACACAAAAACTAAATATGAGCACTGGGAATAAATAACACCCTGGCTTGTGAGTCAGGTGTGCAGTCTGTGGGAAGGGCTGTGATTAGCCATTATGTATGTCCTAGAGTCTTTCTCGACGTACCGAGATGAGATTTTTATTTACAAGGCTCCCTTTCTCTGGCTGCAGTTCCATTAAGTTTTGCTGTAGCGTTGGAAGAGGCAGGCCTGTTAGCTGCACACAGATTTACTGTGCGAGTTTAGGCTAATGGATACTTATCAGGCAGGCTGTATTTGGTGATCGTCCATCATTTGCTCATTAAACAGTGTATCTAAGTGATTCTCATTTCCTCCCTGCCATGTCTGGAAAGGAGGAAACTAGACACATTACGATGGAATATTAATGTCCTGGAGGATTTAGCCACCCATAATTAGATCTCCTTTGCATAAACCTGCTAGTGCTACCTTATTTTGTTGTTTGTCTTGTTCTCCTTAATCACCTTCACATCTTTTTCTGTTCCTAACGATCTTTTTTTCAGTTTCCCTTTGTAATTCTGTCCCATTTGTCTCATCCTTCTTCCTTTTTTTCTTTTTTTTTCTTTCTTTCTTTTTTTTTTTCTTTCCCTTGACCTAGTGAGCACAGCAGCCTGGGTTTCCCCACTCCTCCCTCCTTCACACAAAAAGGCTGCCTTTGCCAGCAAAACCCACAGTCTCTGCCAAGCCCTATTACTGACTTTGGAGAAAAGCAGCTAGAGAACTTGTGCAAATTTAGGCTCTGAACTCGCTAAATAAGCCATGTCAGTAAACCCTCTTGTCTTATTCCCTGGCCTGCTGGCTCATGAAAGGACTAATACATAACGGTCCTATTTAAGGTGGAAAAAACCCTTGCTGGCCAAGGGCCACCGATGGCTGGATAAGCTGCTCGCTCGGGAGAGAACAGGGAGGTGGCTCTGGAGCTGCGAGTGATTGTGCTCAGGACCATGTATGGTTCCCATGGGGGATCCCAGGATTAGGGCATGGGCAAGGAATACACCACTGCCTCTCTGGGGATGCCCTGGTGTCCCAGAGCTCCTTCCCACCAACCACCAGGGCCAAGTGTTACTAAAGCTGAATGGAAATGATCACACAAACAAGCAAAATGCCTTGTAAACATGGGGAGACCTGAGAGGAATCCCCTGGTGAAGTTGATTTTCCAAGGGGAGTAAGCTGGCTCAAATGGCTGGTATAAAGCACACCCAGCAGCTTCTACCAGGTACCTTTTCACTCCCCTGAATGTTGGTACGAGGCACCAGGGGGATTTCCCTTTCCTTTTTAGCTGCAAGGTACTGTAAATGCATCAGGATACACTCACAGGCATCTATTCTCAGCTGACTGGCAAAACCCCTCAAAACTTCCTATTTTCCTGCTGAATGTGAGGGTTTCTCTGTGCACAGTAGTGGGAGAAAGCCCCAGCTGCTGACAAAGAGGGGGGCAGGCTGGCTCCTGGAGGAGGCGATGCCTGGCTCCGGGCCGGCTCTGCACCCTGCAGCGCTCCCGGGCAGCGGCTGCAGCTCTGCCGCAGCGCCGCTGCATTTGATAACAAATGGGGCTGCCTCTCGTGCTGCTGCTTCCCTCCTTCTGCACATTCTTGTGTTTTGCAGACTTTTGTCTCACTGATGTGATGGAGGATCTTGTCAGGGAGCATCTATGGAGAAGAGGCGGGAAAGCCTTACAGCAAACTGGGAGTTGATCTGAACAGGAGGGGTTGGCTGGCTTCTGCTCAGAGTAGCCATTTCCAAACCTTTACCACTGCTAGTTGTGGTGGCAGTTCCCTGGGCTGTGCAGGGCCAACCCTCTCTGGGCAGCAGGCTCCTTGCAGCAGAGGTGTTCTCCTCCTCTTTCAGTTTGAGACACGAGCCTGTCTGCACCTCTCCAAAGGATGGGTTCTAGATGCACACGTAAAATACCAGGTTCTTTAACACCCTTTGTGCTCCTGCCATGCCCGAGCCTGCTTTATGATCCCCGATCCACAAAGTTTTGAGCATCCTCAGCTCCCTTTGACTTTGTGGAAATGGGAGCTGCTCTGCATTTTGCAGGATTAAGAGCACTGTATGAAATCCCAGGCTGCCAGTGCTGTGGGATGAGTCGTGGCAGATGAATGGTGGTTGGAAGGGGCTATTCTGTGTCCCGTGCTGATTTGGGAGCATGTAATTGCATATGATGGGAGGGATGGAGCAAAGGCTGAGTAGGACAGCACAGAGTTGTGTGTCTGCAAGTGGCAAAGGAGCCTGAAGATTAGAGAAGATCACAGAGCTCCTGCGTGCGAGTACCGATAGCTAGGGCAGGAAAAGATGTGATTAATGTGTGACTGGCTTACAATGAGGCCTGGTGCTGGAGTATTTCTCTAGAGGGAAAGCTGTGAGTCTTGACACGTACATTACAGCTAATACACAGGCATCAGCGAGATTTCCCTGGGTTTATCTGAGAGTTCCGTCACCAATAACATTTAACAAAATCCTCCAAACTAAAAAGTGACACCAGCATTTTGTGCATGCAAGCTATTTTGTGGCTGGTGTTTTCTAAGGTTGCTGGCAGTGAGGGAGTAGCCCTGATCGTGAATGCAGTGCTTGGTAACAGCCCTGATTCAGGAAAGAACCCATCTGCTGTGGGACATGCTTCTAACCCACTAGATTTCTTAGTAGTTCCTCACTTTGTCACAGTTAATGACGTTTTAGTTACCATACTGTGTTTGTTTTATATTATGGGAAGCGTTAAACTGGTCTTGGTGGTCCTTGAAGCCTGTGTAGTAGGATAACGGAGCATACACATGCCATCTGAATTACTGAGGGGCCATTGCTCACTTGTAAAGCTTGATTGCATCTAGAAATCAACATTTGGTGCAGAAGCATCTTACTTTGATAAGGTTAACTTCTTTCCTGGGAGTGATAAAGTGTTAAATAAGCACTGTGACTGTGAATGGAGTTCAGGTAATGGTAGCCCCATAAATAGATGTTCTCACTCTTAGGGGAATGGATGCTGAATCCTTTCAGAAGTTTCTCTGAGCACAAAGAACTGAAATCTTTGAGCCTGCCGCACTCGTGACCTAGCAATTAAATAAGCATCCTTGGAGAACATCTGAGACGAGCAGGCAAAATGCAAATATTTGGTATGTGCAGGAGTGCTGTATTGTGATGTTGCCATTGCCCACAGTTCTTTCCTGTGTCGGCTGTGTGCTTGTTCTGGCTCTTGCATTTGGGTTCCACAGTCAGCTGGAGCAGAACAGAGGTCTTCTCCAGGCATGACAGCAGGGAGTCCTCCTGTGCTGGGGCAGAACAGGGAGGGGAGGCAGACGTGTCCTTCCACTGCCAGCAATGACCTCCCTGTACCAGGCCTCAGGTAGGCAGTCCACAAACGTAACCATCTTTTGAGCGGACTAACAATAAGAATTTATATGCTACCAGACCAAGGCTATTTTTTCAGTCAAACCCAGCCTTCCTGAAGGGTGTCAGCTTCATAGATGCCTCTAGATTTCAGCAAAGACACAGATGTTGTAGCAGGCACATATTTTACTGAGTTTTCTATAACTATCTCATGATCATCACCCTAAAGGCTGCAGCTAAAAAAGTCTCTATTTGCAGTGTTTTATCTCTGTGTGCTGGCAAATACTATGGATCATTTAGAAAACAGAAGGGAAAAAAAAGTTAATGCTTTAAAAATAGAATTATAGTGCTGTGAATATTGATATCAAGCTGTAGTACTGGACTTTGAAACTTTTTCTTGCCCATTTTTTAAAATAAACTACATAGCAATTTTGGCATGAAGAGTAATGTGTACCCTCTCTGTTGCTCAGTGTGTTGCAGCTTGAGTGTTGTGCCAAAGACACGTGGAGTAGAGTGAGACCAAACTTTTGTCCTCTTGCTGTATTGTCTCTGTATTACTGAAGAAGTAAAAATATGCATTTCCAAAGCATTTTAAGCGGATCGTTCAGATGGAGAGAGCAGATAGAGACCAGAGTTACAGTGTACTTGCATAGCAACTTCTGTGTTCCAACCATGGCTTAATGTGCAGGCACACCATGTAAACTGGGGCAGAAAATGAGCTGAGTTTGTGAAGGAAAATGGGAAGAATCCAATTCAGTAAAAAACCATATGAAGTGCATGTGTGAACATTCTGCCCACAGCTTAACATCAGTGATTTTGTGCGTCTTCATTTTCAATGCCTCCTATGAAATGCCAGGAAATGCTGAGCCTTCACTATCTTGTCGCTAGGATTCTTGAAAAGCAGTTAGAATTGATACAAGATCTCCAGTTGCTTTGTGGAATCATGGTTCTCAGTCTTGAATGCTGCTGCTGTTTTCCTGTGGTTTTCCCAAGCTGCAGTGGTTCAGGCACGTGGATGGCTCCTGCCCATGCTGAACATCAGCCTTGTGGACTTGGGTGTCTACATATTCAGAGTGATTTACTAGCACACATGGGAGTGTCTAGTCCTTGACTTTGGTAGTTATGTCTAGCATGTCTCAGAAAATGTATTTTCCTGCTAATGAAATGGGAATTATTCTTACTCTGCAGAGTACTTTGGGAGTGATTGTGTTGAATGCTTTGTATCTCTTCCCTGGCTTTAATTTTCCCATTACCGCAAGTTAAGGAACAGCATCTACAAAATCAATGTTGATATACATGGTCACCTGAGCCAGCCTAGATTTCAACAAATGATGATAAAAATATTAAGAACCTGAAAATTCAGCTTAAGTGAATCATTCTCTGGCTAATATTATGGACTAAGGGTGTTTATGCCTTGGTTCTCAGTGGTGATACATGGAAGTCCCTTCACAGCCATAGCAGCCAAATGTGTTCTGGGCCCACTATGCCCTACAGAGAGGGCTGGCCAGGTGGTAAGGCAGTCCCCAGGGAGCCTGTCCCCAGATGGGGTCTGTGGGACTTCTCTGCCCTCTGTGCACTGCAGCATGCCCCCATACCTCCAACTGGCCTGGGAAGCCTCCTCCTGCTTCCCTATAACTCCAGCAACAGTCATGTGCAACTGAGAGCAAATTTCAGCTGCAAATGCTTGGCTGTTGAGGTTGACTTTAGGAGGAAGAAAACGTTGTTTCCTTCTGACTTGCATGGCTTCTGCTCACTGCTGAGGTTGAGGAAAAGCCAGCAGTGACACCACTTCAAATGCTGGCTCCTTAAATAACCATTATAAATATCCATAAATATCCAGAGGATTAAGGCAGCCACAGAAGAACCTCTCAGCTCTTCGTTTTATGCTCATTATGAAGAGGGAGCAGAAGCACATGGAGTTGGTGTCTCCCTACAGTTACACTTGGTACCTGTGACAAAGCCTGCTCACCTATTTTTTTTGCTTCAGCTTGACAGGTGCCATCTTCCATCAGACCTTTGGGGCTTCTTAATGGGTGTATAGACACAGTCTTTCAGTCTTTCTTTTCTGATTGTGGCTGCTTTTGCTCCTTGTTTCTCTCCGCCTTGTTTCTTTCTGTGGAAAGCTGGGTGGATGGATGGGCAGGTGAGAATCAAGTGCTTGAGTCAGTTGACACTGCAAGTCCTCTTGGAATGGACTTGGCTGTTACTTTTTCTTATGGTTTAGCCTCTGAAATATGATGTTTGCTTAAAAGAGTTAAAGGAAAAATGGAAAAGCAAAGGAAAGGGTGGTGGTAGTGTTGTGAGCAGCAGCTGCAGGGCGATGTGTCCGTGCCTAAGCTCAGGAGGCTCCATCCCACTGGCCTCCTCTTTCTGTAGATATGCTGCACTGTCAGCTCTGTGGTGGCTCTGTGCAAATAGAGGGGGAGAACCTGAAACCATGGCTGCAATAATAGAAAGTGAATTTCAGTGCCGTTGTCTCCACGTGTAAGTTCTCTGTCCCCTTTTCAGTCATTAGGGAGCAAAGCAAATTAATGCCAACAGAGGCTGATTCAAACCTTTGCCCTCATTTAAGGGATTCCAAAAAGCATGGTTTTGTTATGTGCTGGAGCCAGCTGCCCTAGAGCAGCTCAAGGACTGGAGCAGTCTTTGGTGTTTGACCAACTTGAAAGTCAGTGTGCTGCTAAAATTGTCAATGACCAGTGCAGATCCATATAGTGCTCCTTGACTAGGACCAAATTTATGTCTTTTATGTATTTTTAGCAGACCGGGATTTTAAGTCTCTCTTTCCAAGACAAAATGTAAAGAAATAAAAAACCCCTTAGCATAAAAGTAGTAATATAAAAAATTCTCCAAGCAAAACAACCAAAAAGCAGTCAAGGATAAAATAAAATTAAAACATTCCCCTTGTCTGTTTTGAGTAAGGTACATGAATTTCCAACTTAGCTTATTTAGTTTTGGAGCAAAAACCCTCCCAGGTGTATACAGATTTTGATGTTAAAGTGAGACATGCATTTGTGTAAGACTGAAATGGTATTTTGGATAACTGGCTCCAGAGTTTTTCTATTATGAGATGGGTCAAAATGGGAACAAGATGGTGGCTTACAGAGCACAAAATGGTAGGTGAGCCCTCAGGAGGGAGCACACGCCAGCCAGGCTGCCTCTGCCACCGTCAGGGAATAGGACCAATAATGGCTTCAATAAGCTTCTAGCTTTGCCTCTTGTTTTTCTTCTGTCATTCTGGAATTTAATATTATGTGACATGGCCTTTATGCTAACATAGACTCTGAAAAAAGGTATAACCAAGTCTCCAGTATGATTTCTCCAAAGAAATGGCTGAATTTCATGCTTCTGTTAGTAAACACACAGATTTAAGGAAACCAGAGTAGTGCCGTTCTGTGGAGCACACATTTGTTTATTGTTTGAACAGAAAATTACATTTTTCAAGGCACTGCCTACGTAAATTATATTCTCTGTTCCTGATGCCATATAATGCAACCACTAACATCAACTTGATGCCAGAATTCCACACTGGATTGGGTGAAAAATTGTGAGGAAAGCATAAAATCAAGACTCTTGTGATGCAAATGTCAGTGTTCACTGGAGCAGGTTGGCCTGAGCATACAGGGCTGGTCAACAGGGGTTGTGCTTGTGGCTTTGCAATATGGTTTGGATTCCAGTTGCAGAATTCTATAGAATGCGCATTTGAATACAGCATAATGTAGATAAAAGGGTGAGAGATTGTTCAGTGCATGGAGTAAATAATTTTAATCAGAAAAAAAGACTTATAATTTAAAATTGTTTGGTGTCAGGGTGACAGAGTGGGCAGGTGATGATGATGAACTTTTGCAATTTAAAAGAAGAATTTCTGCAGTTGCCACTTTCAAATGCCCAGTCTGACATTAGTATAACTACCACTGATTTCTGTAACAGCAGGATCAGGCACTTTTTTACCCAGCTTGTTGTTGGCTGTTCTCTTAGTTATTTTTAAGAATGTAAGAAACAAGTGCTGTTTTTATAATTCTTAACAGGCAGAAGGTTTTAGCTATGTCACTTGCAAGTGCCGAGCATCTGACTCTGACAGCCTTCACAGCAACAACAAACCTTAAAAGCAGTTATTTGTGTCTGCCATATCACAGAACATGGTTATACATCAAAATAGTATTTTTTAATTCTGAAAAAACCGTGAAGATATCACTGGGTTCTGAATATGGCTGATATGTTAGTATGTTAGGATGACATAAGCCAGGCAATTTTTCCTTCACAGGACAGTTCTTTACTATGATCTGTTGAAACATCCATTTCAAAAACAACCTCTATATTTACAATGGCAAGTGGTGAATGTACAAAATTTCTGATGTGAATACTTACCAGGTAATGGTATTTAAACATCTATTAAAATTTCACATGAACTTACTGCTACCTGTTCAGGAAGAAACTGAAAACACAAATTCCATATTTAGGTTAAAAAGTAGGAAAAATCTCTTTACTAAATTTCTGCCTTATGAATTATTTTATAGAAAGCAGTAAGTTCTTTTTCAGGAGAAATCTGTTTTAATACTTAATGTCATAGTGGACCTAGTTTTCTGATGACTTTGCTTTCCAGTTGGTTTGTTTTAGCAATCACAGCTTGTTTTTATTCTTTTTCAGTTGAAGAGGGTGAATCTTCAGATTTTGCTTTGACCTGGGACTCGTCAGTGACTCAATCAGGTAAATATTTTAGGTTCTTTTGATTGCAAAAACTGCCAGAAAGCTGCCAGGCTTTTTACAGGAACTGTATTTTGTATGTCACATTCCTGTCTCAAATCCAAGACTACCCACTGCAACACAATTTTTATATCAGTTCCATATGGTCAATAAAATCTATTACACACAGAGACTAATATACTCTTATCCTCCAGAGAGCCATTCTTTCTTCTTGTGGGCACACTGAAACGGGTTGTGATTTCTCCAGTATAACCACTTTGAAGTTTTTTGCAATGGGCACTGTTACACATTCATTCCAATCTAATTACATAAAAGCTGCTTTAATAGGAATTTTAAGCCTCGATCTCAACTGGAATGTGTGTATTTCTCCTCTCAGAGGAAATTGGAAAGTACTGTCCAGGCTGGAGAACGAAAGTGGTACATCGCCATGGTAGAAAGATTTAAAATTTGAACGAGCTTTTGGTCTGCTTGACAGTAATAAACATGTGTCTGAGGCTTGTTCATCCGTGTTAGGTCAATAATTTGAATAAAAAGAGGTTCAAGAAACTGAACAGGATAAATCAGGTTTGTCTATGTAATATATATTGATAACACAAGCATGAGGGTAAATTAGTTTGTGTTTAAAGTAACTAGCCACATCTCAGTCACTGTGCCCTATGTAAAGATATTTTGCTGTCTGTTTTTAACATTTATGAGATGCTCAGAATATTTTTGATTTTGAAGCCAGTAAGTCTATTTCTGGCTCTCTTCACATTGGACTGTGCAATAGTATTCTCTTAAAAGCTCACCAATGACATGAAAACAGCTCAGAAACTGAGCAGCAATATGAAAACCAACAGTGGTGTTGCATTCCTGGTTAGATGGGTTTGTAAGAGTCACGAGGAGACTGGCTCCCAGGAGACACTTTGTTACTGAAGTGAGCATCTCTCTGGTCTCGAAGGCACAAACTGCCTTTGCATGGCACTTGGTGGCCTTTCTCTTTGTACCCACTGCGCTCTCAGTTGCACTGGGTGCATCTTCTCTGGGCACTCTGGCTGTTTAGAGGGGTTTGTGTTTTCACTAGTCTTTGATAGGAAATATTGCTGCTGCTGCTGCTGCTGCAAACCCCCAGCTGTGATGTCGAAGGCCCCTTTGTGCCTGGAGCTAACAGTGCATGAAAAGAGTGCTCGCCAGCTCTCTTGCTTGACCTTCATCTCAAACAGCAGTGGAGTGGAGTTATCGGTGTTATCTATCACGAGTCTCGAAGTGTATTAAATTCAAAATAGATTAAGGTTCAAAAAAATGACAGAAAGAATATTTCTGTGCACAGCAGAGATAATTTGGGATTTCTGTTGGTGTCGGTGACTATGTCTTAAGTAAAAGACAGGTGAAATGTTTTTACCAAATTAGTAGAGTCTCAATTTTTCTTCATTTACCCTTACAATTACAGCTCTCATTCAACATTCTAGATGTGGGATAGAATGTATTGTATGCATGATTTATGGCAGCTTAAGGAAAATGTGTGTTAATTGGGAGATTTTTTTCTTAATACATTTAGTAGCTGCAGCTGTCAATCTTGTATGTGTATAAAGATGTAATGCCATATCCAAGACAGGATACAGTACATGGGACACAAGTTACAGGCTGGAATATGATTGAGGAACTACAGAAAAAGCTTTAAAAACCCAAGTTTGTGGTGTTGTGGCTGTGTGGAGTCACTGGCTCTTGTGTGGTGTGGCTCCACAGCTATATTCAGTAACTGAAACCAGTCCCTCTGTCCCAGTGTGCGAGACTTTCATTATGTTCTTTTATGATCTTCCTGTTTGCATTAGCTCCAGTAGTGTGATGTTGAAGTTCAATAAAGGGTGAAAAAACACGCTTCAATTTCTTGTTTCATGCCCCTTCCCTCCCTGGCCCAAAATGGCAAAATTGCCTCCCCTGCCTTGACTCCCCCAAAAGAAAAAAACACCAAAAAGGCCAAACCTGGGACTTGTTAACTCTGAAACATTTGCCAGATGTTTCAAATTAACATTTTTCTCTCCCTTCTTCTCCTGTATGTGTTTGTACATCTGTGTGTGTGCAAACACATACAAAATGACTTCTGAAAAATTCTGTTGGCACTCCGCACAGCTGCTGTGGGCTGGAGGAGTCGTGGTCCCAGGGTTGGGTGGTATGTAGGAACAGCAAGAGCTGTTGCTGGTAGAATGTAAACTTTAAACTTTTAAAAAATATATATTTATATTTTTCTACTAGCAAAATATTTGTATAGGTGCATATATGCGGGAAAAAAAAGGAGCTTTTGCTGCTATATTTTATTTTGTTCACCTAACAGTAGAAGTTATTCTTGAAAAATTTTTTGTGAGCGTGAATTGAGTCTGCATTCATGGGTCTTCTCCAGGTGGCTCTGAGGACCATCTGTCCTTGGTGTGCCAAACACAGGGCTCCAAGCTCAGTGCCTCCTGGGGGTTCTTCTCTGCCCCTGACATGCACTGAGGGTGCACAGCCTGCACATCCCTGACCAGACCGTGGCACTGGGCAAGGGGCTGCTCATGGAAATTTGGCCGTGAACACCATGGTGACAGAAATCCTGTGCTCAGATGGGTCTGTTTGGTGATGGCTTGGTACAGGACTATCCTTCCTCTGCCAGAGTGTGTGCACAAGTTGCTGTCTGCTCTGGTGTAACTGCTCGTTCCTGGCGAAACCTGCAAAGGCAAAATGCTTTGCAAGAATCCAACCCGTGGTGTAGATGCACTGAGGAATTTATTCCAGTACTTCAAATAAAGCTAGAAATAGTTTATTTTTTTAAAATAACAACAACTTAAAGGCAACTTAATGTTATGTACATTAGTACATAACAATTTAGACAATCAAGAAAAGTTAGAAGAAGCAGAGGCTGCCCTTGCCGCCGGGTGAATAATCTGAGTGTCCAGCAGTGCTGTTTAACAATGGACATATAGCAAATTTCCTTCCTCTTCAGATTTTGTAAACATTTTTTCCTTAATGTAAAAGGAAGAAAAAAAGCTTTTCCTTTCCTCTCTTAATCCAAGGACTTTGTTGTTAAGTAGCTAGTCAGGAGTGTTTTGCTGTGTAAGAGGCAGAGATATTTTCTGTTGCAGAGGAACAGTGTAGCTGAGTATTCCCTCCCCCTGTTTCCCCCCTTTTACAGCACATGCAGCCCTTGCAGCCTGTCTGTCCTACTCCAAAAGTGTCACTGGGCAGGGCTGCTGGGGGCCAGGCAACTGCCCACATCTGCTCTGAAAAGGGGGTTCTGGCTGCTTCAAGGCCAAGATGAAAATAAGATTCAACACTTGCAAAACAAAGGTCCGGTCAGACAATGCTGCATTTCTCTTGTAATACATCACAAGGGTATTATCTTGAGGAGCAACAAGGGACATTTTAAAGAAGTAAAAAGTCTTACTAAATATATAGAGAATTTAAGGCATTTTAAAGACCTATGAAAGCATTTTATATGGGAGTTGCTGGGGAGTTTCTCATTAGCCTGACTGTGAGGCCCCAGGGAATCTTGGCTGAATTGTCTGGGGCAAACAGAGCAGATTCTGTCTTCTCCTCAGGAGCCTGCAGACCTAAAAGCCTAATTTTTTTGTGTCTGCTTTTGAGGTAACTGAAGGTATCTTGTTTTTCTCTGCAGCTATGTGTTACAGTACTGATCAAGAAAGAGTTTTGGAAATAGGGAACTGTGGACCATGGCCTCAGTGCTGGGAACAAATGGCACTGGGTTTGTCTCTGTGTTCAAGGGTTTGCAGAGCATGGGGGTTCTTTGCAGTGTTTGCAGCAGGAAAGGCCTCTCAGTGTGCAACCATCCATTAGCACATAACATTAGTGTAATTCAATTATAACATTCCAGAAATCATAAAAATAAATTACAGGTTGGTGTTCCCCGCTTTCCCCATTAGCTCCAAATTTCCTGTCCCTGCCACCGAGCTCGCAGCAGCAGCTGGGCACACGTGTGAGGGACATGTTAGCACAGCACAGGGAAAAAAACAAACCACAACATTTTAGGACATAGATATTTCATGTTTTTCTGTTAAGGTTTCTCCCTTTTTTTTTTTTTTGTACAGCACACTGCTTTAGATTTTTAATTGCCTTTTGCAATTTTTTTTAAAGTTTCCCTCCTTTCAGGGGAAAGAAAAGGGGAAGCAGCAGCTTTTCAGAAATTAACCACAAAATAAAGGAAAACCACCCTGTGGTCACTCCTTTTCCTCTCTGTTATGCTTTGCATGGCATCTCCCAGCTATGTAAATCAAAATTTTCACTTGGTATCTCTAGAGGAGCAACATCTTGACTCAATTTGGAGACTTATTTTTTCTGCAGGGCTACCAGAGCCCATGCTGGGGTGTTTTTAATGCTGTCTCTGCTGCTCTGCTGTGTGTTCCCTCCTGGCTGTTCCCTCTGTCCTCCTCCTCTTTCAGTCTTCTAATCCTGGTGCTGCATTGTCTGCTCCCAGTGTTGAGGGTCTCTGTTCTCCTTTGTTTTGTAGAGTTAGGTTTAAGTTTGGCTTCTTGGGAAAGCTGAGGTCTCACGAAGCAAACAAAGACTTGCCCCCGCAAGTATTCTTGTCTTAACTTTTTACCATTTTCTGCTTATTGAGATAAGTAACAGAAAATGTGTTCTCCTGCCTCACCTTTCCCCTTGGGGAGGCCTGTTTTGGCTGAACAGTTGCTTGTCCCCTCAGCTTTCCTCCAGCACCCTGGGCTTGCATGATCCACTGCCTGGTGCCCAAGAGCAAGAGCACCATCCTCCCAGGGCACTGTCCTTTGTGGTGTCCCAGAGCCCAGGGCTGTCCCTGCCCTCTGCCTCTGGGCATGGGCTGTGGCAGGAGCAAGTCAGGGAGTTCAGATGACTCCACAGACGCCAAACTCTTTTTCTCTATTCCTACATGTATTGGATTTTGTCTCATTTAACTTCTATATGCAGAATGCTGTAAAACACAGCATGAAATTCTGGGATCTCTGCCGCAGAGCAGGAATGGTAAGTCACCATTCAAAGGGCATTAGAAACCTGTTATGTTGCAAGTTCACTGAAATTACCTGTCATGAGTGCCTTCACAAACACAGATATCTTCTAAAAGCTGATTTCACTAGTAAATCAGTATGAGAAGATTCTGATTACACTGGGTAAGGTTTTCTAAAGAAATAAATTTTTGAATTTAGCGAAGAACTTAAGAGACTTTGATAACTTTTTTAGTTGATTTTTTTTTTTTTTTAAATATAGTGTGAGATCTCAGCTGGTTGGCTTTGTTATGTTGGTTTTAAAAATGGCATCCTTGTCCCTGCATTGACCTCTGGGAATGCAGTCCAGCCACTACAGTCTGAGGTTCTCAAAATTTTAAACATCTGCTCCGGAAGCATCCAGAACCCAAAAAAATGCAAACAAGAAATAAAGCTTGGAATGCTTGCAGCTCAGGTTACTGCATTCCCCACTTATAATAAGTTGAAATTTTGTTTTCCTTGGTAATGTGTGGGTTTTTACAGTGTAACATTGCAATGTGTCCTTTAGAAGAGAAAATAAAAATCTCATTTCCTTATTAAAAAATGTATTTTTTAGCATTAATATTTCACAGATAAATACTAATTTATATATATTTATATACATATTTGAAGAAAGTAGTTCTGATAGTGTTTTATCAAACAGAAGATGAAGTGATAGAAAGTACCTGATACTCAGATAATGTGGTGGATGAACATCCTAGACAGGTGTGAGATTTTTGTAGCTGGATACTACAAAAAGAAACAGTACAAGTAATTAAAAACCCTTCCCAGATTCCTCTGTTTGTAAAAGCTTGGGGCACAACTCTGTTTCTGCAGTCACGAGGGCTTCCTGTGAGCAAACCTCTGCTCCCAGCACTCCTGGGCTCGTGGGATGTGGGGCTGCAGGATGTTGGCTGGAGTGACAGGGAGCTTCACGGGGGTCCCTGAAGTCCAACCAACATGCCACAGCAGTGGTGATGCCTTTCCCTGGTCTTAAAATAAAAACCAAAACACGGTTTATGGGGAAAAGGGGTTTTTACTTCTGTATTTATTTCAGGATCTTGGGGTACAGCACTTTGTCTAGGTGGAATGCTTCAAAAATGCATGCACTTTCTGTCACACCGAAATACACACAATTATAGGCCTTGCAAAATCAGCATATCTATTGAAGATTCCCCAATGAGAGGCTCGAGAGAACTTTCTGTTCTGAGGAACTTTCCTCCTTTGATGGGCTTAACTGAGTTTACAAAAATATGTTTTGGAGAGGACCTTGGTGTCTGGGGCTTCCAGACTGCTTGGTCTCCTGGTTTAACAGTACAGTGGGTCTCAGCTGAGTTATCAGGCTTGGAAAGTTACAAGTATGTGAGCTAAAAGCACCAAGAATACCTAAAACTGTAAAAGAATATGTAAGAGGGGTATAAAAGAAAAAGCAAAAAATCATTCTGGCATCAGTAGCACCTTCAGGGAAAGGAGAAGCATAAACCTGGGGTTTGCAGGCGCATGCGGCGTGGCCCCAACACGTGTGTGTGCCACGCAAACAGCCACCCCACCAACCTGCCTGCGCCCCTCTGGTGCTCCCTTCTTGTTTGGGGAGGGAATCTCCGGCAAGAAGGAGCGATCTTCAGATGTGAACACAGCATGGGTGTCAGTATTTAAATTAGAAGCACACACCTGTGTATTACGGCGTTTCCTAGAAAATACTTACTATTAAAAATGTTAATTGGGAAAATTATAGCGATAGCACAGAGGAGGAGAATTAATTTCCATGGTACAAGAGGCGAGGAAAGAAAAGCTCATTTCAAAGTGGGCTATCAAGTGCTCCCCCTACCCCATCACCCACCCCTTCCCAGGCTTCTTAAAGACAATGTATGCTGGAAAGCTGGTCTGCTTAAAGGAAGCTGAGCAAGTGTAGTGCATGGCAGGCTGTCATTGGTGCCCAGCTTCCCGGTGCCTAAAGCCAGCCCTCCTAATTGCTACAAGCTACATGCGTAGAAGGGAGGATTTCCGCAGGCTGCGGGGTCAGGGCCCCGCCTGGCCTTGCGGATAAGGCCCCAAGGACTGGTGTGCACTGGGATGCCAGCAGTGCACAGGACTGCTAATGGGTAGCGAGGCTTCAGTTAAATCCAGGAGTATCCCTGGGGTCATCAGGATAACCTCATCTGAAGTCCTGTGAGCTTGATGTATGTGCTGGCAGGGGGTTGCTGTGGATTTGGGGATGTTCCCTTAGGGTCTTCTGGGAGCAGCATCCTGCCAGAGATAAAAACATGTGACCAGCATGAAGGGTTGCATACTGATGTTGTGGGGCAGGCAGGTCACAACCACCCCACGGTTGTGTCCCTGTCTCGCTGAGATTTTTCTCCCTGTGACAAATGGTGCTTTTTATTTAAAGGTGTGCCTGTTGGCACTTTATCTACTTGGAGATTGTAACACTATTTAATTTCCTAGCACTGACTGAAGGAGGTGGATCACTTTCATGGATGGATCATCTGGAGCAGCTTTCCTGGCTCTCCTGGGCTCTCTTGGTCTCCCCCAGGCAGGAACATCTTGGTGAAGGAACTGCCATTGAGCTGGAGAGGAGGAAGGCACAGCATAGCACCTTCCCATCTTCTTCATCCCTTCCTGTGGCTCTTTCCATGGTGCTGCCTTGTTCTCCCATGCTGCCCAAGTGAAGGGCTGTGATTAGATAAACCTTTTTTGTATTTTTAAATGGAAGTTTTATCTGTTGCTTATGACAACTTTCGGGGCACAACTAGGAGTAATGGGCTAAAGTAAAGCAAAGGAATGCTAGGCTGAATCAGGAAACATTTCCAGGTAGTGGGATTTAATAGCCTGGTATTATCTTCCATTACTTTGGTAATTTACAAACTAGACTGGACAAAGTGCTTGAAATTACACTGTAGGAATGGTCTTACATTAGCAGAGGGATAAGATCACCTGATAAATCCTGCTCATCTCTAATTGATCCAATTCTGCTGCACTCTGGATTTGCCAATCTGCAGATTCGAGCAGACAATTGTCAGGTAAATTGTGCTTTCTAGAGCTTATTTCAGCAAATATTTTTATGTAGGATCTCAAAGCACTTTGCAAATGCTAATTAAGCCTCCCAACCTAGCAGGAAGCCTTCCTTGTGCCACATATCCCCACTACTTTGCATTATGCAGCATGCACAGTGCTGCAGGTTGACCTTCCCCAAAGGGCTCTGGCTTCAGGACTGATGGGCACTTGCCAGCCCCTCTTGCTTTGAGTCATTTCTGCAGGTCAGTGGCTTTGCTTTCTCAAATCTGCCTTGCCTGGCTGGTAGGAGAGGGGAGGCTGAAACCATAGGAAGCGATTGCAGTGGGTTTTACCTTTGTGAAAGCAGACAGCTAGGGAGTTGAACAAAAGTCTCCTGGTGAACAATTTCTTTGGTTTTCACAGAAACTTGTTCTTTCTTGACTGGTTTATACTTTGCAGTTGTAACTGGTAGCTCAAAGCTCCCAGCCTGAATAAATGTGGAACAAGAATAGTAGAATATTTTATGTTGGCCTGTTGTTTAAACAAGAAAAATCAATAAAATATAATGCTACAGTGGTGGATCCCCAGTAATCATTGTTCTTAAGAAAAAAACAAATCATGGCAGTCGTGAGAATGGGGTTTTATAAACAAGGTTGTAAAAGAAGAAAAATAAATGGAATAAACAAGCTGCACTGCTTTGCGTTCTGTGCTGAGTTAGAACATTGATATGAAGCTCTGCAGTGAAGAAATGCGTGAAATTTATGATGCTTTGCCCAAAAAATCTTTGCTTATTCAGTACAGGAAACTAGAATCATTTGGGTTGGAAGGGACCTCTAGTGGGTCTTGCTCAACATTGACCTGACTTATAAAAGTTTTGTAGCCTTTACCATGGTATTTTTGGTCAAATTGTCTTAAGCTGTTTAGCTTATCATGGACAAGGAGTCCAAGTATTGTTACTATAGTATAAAAATGTGTAGCAAACAGAAATTAAAGCCATGATAGAAGATCTGTTTGCATTTCAGTCACTTAGTATCTAAAGTAGCCTTTTTCTAGTCTGGCTACAAGGAATTACGATGTCACTGTCAAAATAAACCAAGCTCATCTCATAACCTTGCATTTGTTGTGTATAAATTCAAATGAGAAAACTATTAAATGGGACCATTTATAATGAGATTTGAGATACCCTATAACTCTCACTTGGAGACAAGTGACCTTTGTCTTCTTTGGGCCTGAGTAACAGCGCGATGAAGATTTAATAGATGTGTGCAGAGACCTGGCAGGAGATTGGGGTGTGCGTGGAAGAGGCTCTCAATGTGTCTTGCTCTACATATCTTTGAATTCCTTGCACTTGGGACTGGAGTGCTGCCTGTTGGTGTGTGCTGCTACCCATGCCTCCTTTCTCCCTTGGATGGCTTTGGTGTTTGTTAGTAGAAATTATTAGACAGTCACAAAACACTAAAGAGGAAAAAACCCACACGTTTTGCTTGGAAACAGTCTGTGTTGCATAAAGCTCTGACAAGATCAAGCCTCTAATTAAATTATCTGGCACGTGGGCAATTCTGTTCCGAGATCTGCTGAGCTAATGTGTAGCCATTAGCTCATACAGCCACCAAATCAGAAGTACCAAAGAGACAATTTACATAGGGCCACAGCGTGTTTTAAAAAATTCTGGTGAGTTGTGAAGCCTGTAATGTTAATTGCCAGTTAGCACATTGTAATTGCTGTAATTATTTGCAAGTAAAATGATGTAAGGGACTTAACATTGTACTTTTCTTTAGCACTTCACATGTTGGTGATCCACTAAATCTCTTACTTAAGAGTTTTTCTGGTTATTTTAAGAGCTTGACAGCCACTTGCTGAGGTCTGATCTCATCCACAAGCTTGCCATTCTGCATGTTGGCTTTAATACTGAGCGGTGGCTCTCTGAAGTCTATATTAAAAAAAAAAAGGGGAATAAAATAATAAATGCAAATGTCTGCTGCTGACCAGTGAGAGCGTAGCCAGCCCTGCAGCCGGCCGTGCTGGAGCCCAGCTGGGAGAGAGCCCTCAGCACAAATTGCCAAGTCTATTGCCTCCCACCGCCACGCCGCAGAAGTGGGCCAAAAGCTCCTCCGTATGGGATTAAAGGGATGTGTAATAGATTAAAGATCAAAAATGTTAATTAAGAAATGGTCTTTTCTAATAAGATGCCTTCAAGGGCATGGTACCAAAAATGAGGCAATATCTCATTTTGGCAACAGCTCAGGGTTGTAATGAAGCCGGAGCAGGGGGGGTAAGGGGAGAAAGAAGGGACACCTCCTGTTCAAGGCAACTCCTTCAGAAGGTGTAAATCAATTAGCAGTAAAAATGTAAACATGTGAGTCAGAATGACATTACTCTGAATGCTGCTGAACGACGTGGATTTAGAAGTACACATTTTAGCTTGGCCTTTCCTTGAGATAAAGTTGGTAGTTTGCACCTGATAAACAAGGACTCCTTCAGCTTACTGGTGTTTAAGCATCAGCCTGGTAATTTGGCTGAAAATAACCAGGCTTGTTGAAAGCTTTGATGCATTTGCAATGAATCTGTTCAATATATTTTAGTGATGTAATAATCTAGATATAGAAAGTCCACCACCTTTGTTGCTGGATTGAAATTTGTAGGTGTAATGTTTGGGTAAAGACTTATTTCTCTTAAGAAAAGGGGAGAGCCACCACACTGAGCTCTCATGTTTCGGGTTCTTGCATCAAGGGAAGTTTATGTTTTACAAATTAACTGATATGCAAGCGTTACTTATGTGTTTCAAACCCGAAATGTGCTTTTGAGAGCTGTAAATTTTATTGCATTGTTATGACTAAAGAAAACACACTTTTCCTTAAACTTGAGCATTCTAGTCAGTGAGTCCACTGTTACATTTTCTTAGTAAACTCATCAAAACTCCAAAATTAAAACTCAGATGTTTAACAGTGCTTTTTCCTTGTGGTAGAATGATGGGATTACACATGCCACTTCATCCCACAGTTTCCCCTCTAAGTGTCTGGATACTTCAAGCTGCAGCATTTCTGAAGCAAGTTATTTGCCAACATAAAATGGCAGGACCCTGTAGGCAAATTTCTTCCTATTGGTTGGAAGTTTTTGCTTGGATAAAGAAACCCACTGGCTTGGTGAGCTCTCCACGTAGTGTGTGTATGTGCTTTAAGGCTCTGACTGTTGTTTGAACCAAAGCCAGAGAAGATTTTCAACTTGAGAGAAATACAGTGGGAAGGCACTTGCTGGTCATGTCCCTCCGTGCGTGTAGTGATCTGGGGCTGACTGAAACACCCTGGTAGAAAAAGTCTTCTGACAAGGGTTTGAAATTTAGGTCTGTGTATATTTTATTTTAATCTATTGTGTTCTCCTTGAGAGGAGGAGTGATGGTTTTCCCCTGAGAGGATTTTTGGACCCCTTGAACTGGGCATGGTATAGACTTGTGCTTATTGGTATTTTTTAGCTTGGATAGGGGCTGTAGGTGACTTAAATGACACTAAATTCCTGTGCCATGACTTTGTCAGATGAGTAAAAACATATAAGATAGTAGTTGTTTCCATTCACAGAGAGAAAATAGGAGAACTATTTCTTTCTTATTCAAATAAGATGTTTTTGTGGTTTGTAAATGTGTCATTTTGACAGACTGATTAGTTCCATCTTGATTTCACTTATGGTTTTTGTTAAAAGAAATGTGTAACTTGGACTGGAATTAGCATTCTGCTAAGAAGGGCTATGTCAGGCCATTCCTGCTGACACATCAAGGAGTTAAAACTGTAGCAACCAAAAGATCAGTGTGTTTTCTTGATTCTGAAGCTTGCTTAAAAGTCTATAAGACAGTGTTCTGAATTGAAGTCTTCCTCTTCATAATTTTGACAATATTAAAGAGAGATACATGTGGGCTTTCTTCTTTCAGTGACAAAAAGGAAAATTTCAATTTTGCAGTGTTCATTTAATCAAATATTTGCAGAAAAATGGTCAGTTCATGATGCTGTCATTACTTTCTACAGAGTGTGCATCCATTATTGGAACTGAGAAAATGTGGGCTTAAACCTTGATACAATTCATATCAGACACTTTGCGATTAGCACAGAAGTCCAGAAGACCATTTATTCTGGTAAATGAATGAGAAATGTTTTGTGTAAAAAGCATTTGGCTCCTCTGCCTTGTTCATATTAAACAAAATACATTTATTGCCAAATTTCCACGGTAACATCCAAGAAGCATAAAGAAAATCAACAGGGTTAGCGAGGTGTAACTGAGAGCAGCATTTGGTCTATAATCTTAGGAAGGAAAGGTTGTGCAGTAAAAATGTACTTTTTCTGATTAAGGTTAATTTCAGGCAGAAACCTTGCACAGGTTTGTAGTAGTCAGATTGGTAAAACAATTTCCAGACATAATGTTTGTGAAACCCACTTTATTTTTTTCTGTATATACTATGTTATACTATGTGTACAGACAGCTGCAGTGTTGAAGACATGAGGGATATCACTTCTGCAAATGCTCTTTGAATCTCAGGGTTTGTGTTGTGATGAAAAAGCATAGATACTTCTGTATAACAGAACTAAATTGTGTTTCATTTTTCACCCTTATTTCCAAAGAGTGGTGCTCAGTGTTCATGGTGTTGTGTGTGTGAAATTAAATAGGAATTGGTGTTGCTCTTCCTCCAAAGTGGTTTTTAAAAACTGGTGACTTTTTAGTGGTTTTTTTAATGTAAAGAGGTTGTAAACCTGTTGTATTTTAAGTGTCTTTCTGAGTTGCAAACAAACAGGTACACCACAGGCACTGGAAGAGCAGTAGAGCCATCAGTGAACTATTAAATAAGAGAACACATTCTAAGAGTTAAGTGATTTTTAGCTTGATCCTGCAATGAAATAATTTAAAACCATCTCTGGCTAATCAACTCTGCAGCCAGACGGCATAACTGGCCAAGGATGTAGGGAGTGGAAGTGGTTTAAAAATAGACTCCTATCTGTGATGGCTGTAAGAGCAGTGGAAGGGTCCACAGCAAAACCCTAACCCCTTCGTCTGCGCCCATGGCAGCCTGTTGAAAAAGCCATTGAGTAGGATGAAGTTGTCAACTGTGCATCTTCCTGCCAGTCAGCAACTAAAACACAGATTTCATAATGTAAGGAAAAGAAGTTGGGACGAGGTCCCTACCAGAAAAGTGCCTTTTAAAAAAAGGATAATTTTGTTATGGTTGCTACTTTTTACCTTGGCAAAGTACACAGGGAATGGGGCTGCTAAAGAGCACATCAACTAAATTAGGGTTAATTAGAAGTTCTCCCAGATAGCTGGTGCTTCATCAGCAACAAAGCAGCATGTAAATAAATCTAATTTGTCTCCAAATAAACTCTTCACAAGCTTAATTACAACAGCAACAATATCTCCCCCTACTCCCCCCACCCTCTGTCATTAGATGGAGCGGCTCATTATGAGCAGTATCTGGTGAGGGCTATCATGAGCAGTCCAGAGCTGCCCCTCTCATAGGTGTCCTTCGAGGCCAGGAAGAAATGGAGGAACTTCCAGCGTACCTGGAAGAGCCCAATTAAGGTAATTCATGAGAAATTTGAGAAGCAGAAAGAACTGATGAAAAAAAAAACCAAAACAGAACACCGCTATATTCTGGAGAGACTTTGTTAATTACTTCAAGTATTTCGACTCTTTGGATTATTTGCCATCTTAATTTCTTCACCTTTATTACTCATTTGCCAGCAAATATATGAACTTTGGGGTTTATCTGTCCTTTTTATTCTTTTTTGCCATCCATCATTCTCATGGTAGATCTGAGGGCTCTTCCAGTTCCTGGTGATGCATACACACTGCTGGCTCCTGCTCTGACACTTGGGACCTGCTGAATGAGAGGAGGGGCTGAGGGAGACCAGACTTTAAAGTCATTTTATCTTTAGGTCTTTTAAATATCTTTTCACACTTTCTTTACCACATAGGCCAAGAAGAAAAAATGCAGGAAGATATTAGGGAAAAAAGTGTTATCACTGCTGAAAGGATCACCACACTGGAGGACTAGTGCAGCTCACTGCTTATTCTAGGGATAAATAGCTGAAAACCTCTATCCAGAAATTAGTTATCACAGGGAAAGTGCAAACCTGGGTGCCAGTTTCAGCTGGGTGCAGAAGTGCTCTGCTGAGGGCTCATTCAAAGCGATTAACTTACTTAATTTGGTGCTTGATTCATTGTCCTCTGTGATTTTTTAATTTTTTTTTTTTATTTCTAATACTGTTGAAGCCAGCAAATTCCTTATTACACAGTGTCACGTTTCAGCCGATCCTAAATTAATAAATGAGCAGCAGCAGAATAGCATGCAGCACAATTCTAACAGCATGAGCTGCACAGAAGTATATTTCACTTAGCTCCAATTTAAATACTCTGCTTTGCTCGATTTAATTATGTGAAATTACTGAATTAATGGCTTTGTCAAGTGAAATGTGTAGGACTTCAGTGTTTGGTATTAAGGAAAGAAATTAGAAAGGAAATCTAAGGTACATTTATTTTTGCATGTGGGCTTGTTTTAAACACAAACTAAAATTTAACTGAGCCCACAGCCCAAAATCACATCGTTTTAAGCCCAGGGAAGAGAGAATGAGCAGGAAGTGGCAGGAAACTTCTGAGTCATCCCTTGTTGGCTTGTGGTGATCTCCTGGGTGTATCTGCTGGGCAGGTTCAGTGTGTGTTTGTGCAGCAGGAGCTGGCCAGGGGCATGTGGGAAGGAAGGCTCTGCAAAATCCAATGATTTTCTAATAACTTGGCCACCTGTTAAATGACCTTTCCTGAGCTGCATAGTATGATTTTCTTATCTCTTTTCTGGTTGAGAATCTTGTTATAACAGTTGTTTTTTTTCACGTTCATTAACTGAATTCTTTTGCTGTGATTTGAATCTCTGCACCAAGACCTGGTTGTCCAGCCCAGTGCTTGGTTGTGCAGAGATGCATAACGAGACCTGAGGGCAGCATTTCTGAAAGCTCGCAAGCCCTGCTCTTCTGGAGCCATTTGGACACACAGGTGCCTAACTCTCATTAATTTCCAATTTCATGGGTTTTAACTACACTCTGTTGCCACTTGAGAGTATTAAGCCCCTGAATCACTTGGGCTACCTACAGATGTCCCTCCTAGCCATAGCTGGAGCAGTGTAGAGGCACTTTTCCCAATTCCTGCTCGCTGTGCTTGCAGTGCCCAGCGTGGAAGGCTTCTCTTGAGCAGCGGCGTGAGCCTCTGCCAGCAGTACCTGAGGGACTTGAGCATGGGTTTGGGAAAATGTGGCTTTTTCCTCAGGTGCATTCAAAACACCTTTTTTTCCCAAAGCAAGCCAGATTTGTAGAAAGTCAGTGAGGATTTTTTCCTCTAAAGATGATGTGGGGTATTTGATCAGGCCATAAAACCCACAACTTAGTTGTGGTCCAGGTTCAACGCTCTGTACCCTGGATAAAAACAGGAGTTTTACCCGAGAAGCTAACTCCACAAACCCGGCCCCACAGAAGCCTCTCAAGTCTTTAATCACAGTTTTGAAGACTTCCAGGCACAGTTATTGCAGAAGTGGGTCCCTTCTGTGCTCCTTCAGCCACACATTTGTCATTCCCGATGGAAAATGATCCAGGCAGGTTCTGAGCAAACCAAGACCCATGAGAAGGTCAGTGAAAAAATTATTGCTTTCTCTAATTTGCCTATGTGTATTTTTCTTCCTACCCCAATATGCTTTTTGCTCTTGTTCTATTTTTTCCCTCTGTATTGATTCCACCCCTTGCTTCCTGACAGTTTGCAGAGGGCTCTCTCACCCTCTCAGTCCTAGCATTCTGGGGTTTTCATAGGTATAAAAGTAGGAATATAAATGCTACCTGTAAGATCCTACCAGTTTGTGTAGTGAAAGGCATTCCTTTTCAGCATAACTTTT
Source organism: Vireo altiloquus (assembly GCA_013396875.1). Lineage (NCBI taxonomy): Eukaryota > Metazoa > Chordata > Aves > Passeriformes > Vireonidae > Vireo > Vireo altiloquus. Next base: position 1,366,862 of record VZRF01000187.1, read on the forward strand.
AAACAAATTCATATTTCAAGCACGGGAAAAGTGCATTTTGAATGGAAATATGTTCGGGGCCTAAGAGGGTATTTTGTATGGAGGCCTTGCTCTGCTTACATCTTGCCCCTGTGTGCATACACTGAGGGCTGTACACCAAAGACATGAATTCTCCAGGACCAGAACTTCCCTGCAGAAACAACAACTCAAAGTCCTGGACCTTATGTAGGAACAATAAAGGAATCTGCATTTTGAATTAGGTAAAGGGGTTTCAGATATCAAAATGCATAGTGGCATTTATCACTTATGGTAAATTACATCATCTGTAATTTTTCTCTCTTTGAAAATCAACAGGTTTATTTTAATAAAGAATTCCAGCAGCTGCTATTTTGAGCAGAACCAGTCAATACCTTATTTTGGCATTTGATATGTAGCTGCAATAACAAGCCACATGTGAATTTTATTAAGCCTTCTGAATTTTCTGTCTGTTCAGGGAGCTATAGATTTAAGTTTTGCAGATATCTGGTTTACCTTGAAGTAAAAAGGTGCCCAAACAATCAAAAAGCCACAAAAAGAAAAAACAAAAAAAGAAAATCATTTACACCATTTCCTCAAAGAAAGGAAAGGGTTTGTCATGCCTATGGATTAAAATGTGATTAAGAAGTCCCGTGTTAGCTGTGAGTGGAATTCCATAGAACTGCTGGAAACAGAACACTTTTCTTCAACAGAGACTTTAAAAACAATAAGTTGAGTGTTATTAAAATATTCATATGCCTAAAGTCAAAGTGCCATTTTTCTTCTCGAAAAGTTACACATATTTATTAGCATATGATGGTCAATATTATTTAACAGTTCTATGTGAAAAAGCGAACAGCACATTTTTATGAAGAAGTGCACTTCTCTTTGAAGTTAATACTTGCTGCATCCTAATTTCCTTGTGCATATAAATGAGCTTTATATCTAAAATGTGTGCATCTAAAATGGATTTTAGATCTGGTTTGATTTGAACCTCATTATTGGGACTGAAGGTGGCAGTTGCTCCCATTCGATGCGCCTTAGGAATCTGGAAGTGGACAGCAGCGTGTTTTTTCAGAGGCAGATAATCTGCTGCATGGCAGTCACACCTCTTGAGTAAGTGGATAGAATCTTCTGCAGATGTCTGTGGAGCAGTTTGGGTGCACATTTCCTGATTTGGATGCCCCAGAGATGCACAAAGCAGCTCTACAGGGTTTTGAGCCTGTCCTTTCCCAGGAGGAGGTCTCGGTGTAAAGGAGGGGTGCTGCTCTGTGGGGTCAGTGTCTGTGCCTGGCCCCGGGAGGGCACCTGAGGGTGCCCATGGGCAGTGTCTGGGCAGGCAGTGTCCCACAGTCGGGCACTGCTCCTGCCAAACACTTTGGCACCCTCTGGACTGCTCCACTCTCTGCCTTCCGTTGCTGCGTTCCCTAAAATTCACTTACAATGCTTTTTGTGTCAGAAAAGTGTTTACATCCCATATTTATCCTGTTAAACTGGCTGCCAAACACTGAAGAGCTGATAAACACTATGTGCTGTTAACACTATAAAGTACAATCCCACTGCTGCTTGCATGCAAATAAATAATAATAACTCAGCTCTTTGGCCGCTTTTTGGTGTGTAAGTACATTTGTCACGTAGCATAGTAACATCTAAATCATTTTAGTAAAAGCACTAGAAAGGCTGAAACATTACCTGCAGCTACGATTAAGAGGAAATTTTAGTGTTTGTCAGTGTTTATATGATTTCCTTATTTGATTTTTTTAAAAACCACTTTTAAAATGATGTGATGCTTAATCACTTTTGCTGGGTTTCACTTTTTAAAAAATTTTTACTGAGTTATTTCACCTTCCTAAGGACTGAGGGATTGGCCTGTAGGCTAAAAGTTACTGTGAAATACTCATTAAATCTTTTCTTGCAGCCATTGCAGACACAGATATCTTTTTAATGTGCTTGGTCAGTTTTGAGGCCACTATTTTTGTTACTACCCATAAATCAGTAGCAAGTATTTTTAGTGTCATCAGTGAAAGGTTAATAGAAGTCCATAATTTTTAGACATATCTCTTTCGATTAGCTGCTCAGAAATTTCCTTTAAAAGGGAGTGTAAATTGTTTTACACTGAAAACTGGAGACTTTGTCTGAGTCCAATTTGTGCATAAATTGAAATTGTCTTTCTAATAGACTCTTTGGAAGGTGTGGGGTTGCCTTCAAGGTAATGATTTAAACATAAACTGACCCTTGATGAGGGAGCTGGAGTTTCAGTTTAATGTGTTTCTGCAGTTTTCCTTTGCCTTCAGTGCCTTCAAATTCCACACAAATAATTCCTTCATAACAAGTGCCTTTTCAGAAGATGTATGCTGCTGACAGTTAATATAAAATTATTGCCCCTGAATGCATTTTTGTAATTACTTCCCAGAGAACTGTCTTTGTGTTAGAAGACATTTCACACTTTAGTAACATAAGTGTTTGGGGAGAACATGAGTAATAATTACAGGCAGTCTTTCAGTGAAAATAAACCTAAAAAATTATAAAAAAAGCTAATGTTAAAGTTGGTTAGAGACAGTGAGGAATTTATTCATCACATTATGCCTGTCTGTATATTTTCCAAGTTTAATAACCCTTCAGTAACTAAACTTAAAAAAGCCATAAAGAACAGAGAAGCTGCTTTCTAATTTTTAAGCAATAATGAAAAGTGACATGCTACCAGAGACAGAAAAAAGAAACTTAATCTGAATGCTCCTATAGGAAATTTCTGCTATAATGGAAAATGAAATGGCTCACAGTTTGATCAATAAAAAAATTAACAGCATTTATTAAAAGGTTTCTCTAGTATGTTGACTAAATAATACTTTGGAAGCCTTGATCCAAAGAAAACAGACTTGTAGGGTGAGTCTGTGTGTGTGATGTGTAAGAATCATTGACTAAGCAAAGCCAATGGGTTTCAGGTTAGATGCTGGATGTAAATAGATGGTTCTAGAGAGCTTGGAGCCAGGACTGTGTATAAATAGACATTGTTCTGGTAGCTGCTACATGCAGCCCAGCAGCAAGATTGGATTTGCATGGAGACAAAGATGGCAGAGTCTTGCTTTCATGGGAAAGGACAATTGTGTCTCTGTTGCAGAGACAACTCTGTAGAGATGTGGGTGGGCTCAGGTGGAAGCAAGGCACTGCCAGGCAAGAGGTATACATATGTTACCAATTCTGCATGATACCTGTGACTGCTACAGCAAAGGAAGGTGCCACAAGCTGCCAGTCCTCTGCTCTGAGTTCCTGCCGCTTTCCATGCCTTTAAACTCCAGGTAGACACTTGAGGTTTTCTTAAACTTCTGCTAATTTGAGAAAATTGCATCCTATCTGAAGGAAGATGGACATTTTCCCTGAGAAGTGTTGGTATAAGTAAGCTAAGAGAAGGCTGCTGAGAGGCAGCTATGGGATGTGCAGGGCTGTCAGCACCAATTCTGTGAGTGGTGCAGGGCTGGCAGAAGCAGGAACAGTGTTGGTGCTGGCACCAGTTATTCCTGGGGTGCTTGGAACCCCTTTCTCTATGACTGTGTGTACCAGCAGATGTAGAAAGAGGTTGCTGTACCCTACTAAATTAGTTTTTCTTTGCCACGTTGAAGAATGCTGAGAACTGTCCATTTACCTAGAAATTAATATGATTTAATACATACTGGAGTGTAATAAGGCTCCATTGTGAAATGTTATCTTGTGTGCTTCCTAAAGTCTCTGACTTTTGTATATTTTATTGTTAACACCATTCACACAAAATAGTATTACTGGTATAATCTGAGGTTTATCCCATGGGTTATTATGCAGAGATACTCAGGGCTGAGCACTCTCCCTCTTCCCTTGCCTTTCCAAAAGAAGCTCTTGTAGCCACCTTTGCTGCTTGTTGGTGGAGGCTGCTGTCAGAGCCAGACAAATGACAGCTCACAGAGGCTGCAGCGGCCATAGCCCTAGGAGGGCACGAGGAGGTAACAATATGCAATTTTCATGGTTCGAGGGTAGCCTTATCCTACTGTTCTTCATTACAGTACTGCAGTGAGATCAATTTTATTAAGTTGTAAGTCTTAGGAGGCCAACACCATTAACTACATGCTGGATCAAATAATTTTTTTGGTATTATGATTGTTTTTTTCCCCTCGTTGAGGGAAGGGAAGATCTGATGCATGGATCTCTTCAGCCTGAGAGAAGCATTGCACAGTGACTGAGTGTCAGCAGGATTGTGTGCCTGCACTTTGCTCGCTCTGCCCTGTCATGTAGTCATCCCATGTGATTTACCATTGCCTGAATATACCATGGTGTTCCACGCATTATTCCTTTCTGGCTCTTTGTTTTTCAGCTAGGCACCTTTTTTCTTTACCACATGTGGTTTGACACCATGTGAAAGTGGTGTGCTGCACTGCATGATAGAGCACCAAACCTGCTTGCCTTTGATGCACGTAGTGATGATTTGATGTGTGGAATGAGCTGCCTTTGATACCTGGTCCTGGTCCTAGGGCTGGGATGCAGTCCATGATTTCTGACTTGGTTTGCTTGGCTGGAGCAGATTTTTGGCAGCTTTGTATGGGTATGGTTGCAGAGGTTACAGCAGCTCACAGGAGGGCTCTGGCCCACTGAGAGGTAGCATGCACACATATCTGTGTTCAAAATGGAAGTGTTTAAAATAGACAGTTTTTGAAATGTTGAGGAGCCACAGAGCGGGAGTACCCAGCAAAGGCAAGACTTCATCCTACAATGAAGATTTCAATATAAATTTGTTTGTGATTTAATCACTGAAACACTAGCGACTTTTTTGGCATTCATTCATTTTTTGATCACAAGTACAGAGAACTTGGGACTCTCTTTCTGTGTTACAGTGCTAAAGACAACACTAAAATGTAACAAACCACATAAAAGTAGAAACCTCCCCCACACTGATTTGGCATTTGACACAGAGCAAAACATTCACTAACGAACGTTTAGATTAGGCTTTTCCTTTAAGTCATTTGTCTCTTTTGTTCTCACTTCCTAATTATGGATGAAATTTCCTTTCCTTTTGTCTTGCTGGGGTAGCCCTGTGGCCACGAGGCAGGAAGGCTGCACCCCTGGGTGGGCACCTCGGGGCTCTGCCAAGCCCCAGGAGGTGTCAGTTGTTTGCCAGCACCCATCACTCCTCCAGCAATTAGCTTTTATTTCTTCAGTGCCATGTATTTTATCACTTGTCCGGCATCTCAGGAAAGCTTCTAGAAATAACCATAGTCCTTTGTGAGACCTTTGTTTGTTTTTGTTTGGACTAAGGAAGGGAGTGAAGAGATGCCTCTTTCCTGCTCTTCATTTTATGTTTTGCCTTCCAGCTGTCAGTCCTGGGCAGTGCATATGCATGTGTAGGTGTTTATGTGGCACTTTGCAGAGTGTAACTTTGCAGCCTTAGCTCTGTATGGCAAAGTTGCCAGGATAGAAAATGCTGCCTAGCACTGCATCAGTGGGTGCCTGCTGAAAAAAAGCAACTCTTCATGGAAGCCCCATAATTGGACCTATTTAAAGCCAGGTATGACCCTGCACTAAATAGCATGTTCCTAAGAGCAGTCCCAGATTTAAAATAAATTCCAGCTTCAAAAAGTCCACAGGCTTAAAAAAAACCTAAAGAAAAGCCCCAGAAAATTTTCTGGCACAAAGATAGAAAGGCTTACCTGCCCTCTATTGCGTTGATAAAATAAAAAATTTAAACTGTCCTTAAGTGATTCCACAGATGAAAAAATAAGCTGAAGTAGGTTTCTTTTCAATTTTTTCTGGCTCATGTGTTGCAAGGTGTTACCCATTTCCAAGTGTTTCAGTGGAAATTGTAGGTAGCATCAGCATCTTTTCCAGTGTGGCTCTGGCCTTGCTTTGCTTTCAGTCCTGCCTCACTAACCGAAGTCCCCAAAGCAGTTAGCTGTGGCTCTCTCTCGTGGCTGGGCTGTCACAGAGGTCCTGGCCTGAGGCTGTGCCACGCTGAGCTCCAGGCACAGTCCCAGCCTGGTGGCAGGGCCATATATCCCAGGCTGACTGAAGCAAGTTGGAAATCTGCTCTTGACTTCAGTGAGGCCCAAGCTGAACATGGTACATGTAATCTGTTTTCAAATATTTGGCTTTAGGAGTGCATTGTTCCTGTAACAGAGCTGTTCTGAACGCAGCTCAGAAGGCATTTCTACTGACTGCAACTTTCAGACTGGGCCTTTGGGAATTCACTTTTCCAGCTTTGCCAAGTTTGCCACATTCCTTGGACCACCAGGTCAGGCAGGAACACTCCCAGTTCTTGCTATATCTCTTTTGGAATAGTAACTTTCTAGAACATAAGCTGGCTTGTATAGAAAAACCAAGAGTCATTAACAACATTAACTTTAGTGGCAATTAGGATAACATATTCCTGACTGTTGGCCAGATTGTTTAGGTCATAGGGTAAAATATTCTTCTTGTGTAAAGCTCTGCAGGCCTTCCACTGTGCTACAGGGGAAAAAGGGGGGGGCAAAAAAAAAAGGAGACACAAAAAAGCCCCCCCCACCCTGTTTCTGACATTGTGGGTAGTGAGGTGTACTTTTAAGACTGTCCTCTCAAATTGTGTCTTCTCTTACTCATAAAAGAAGACTGTTAGAACAACCATTAGATATGGCAGGGTCATTTAAAAATTATAACACTGAAGTGTTACGCCCTCAATTGATCAGTGATCATTTATCCTGATGATTTATCCTGGTGGTGCCAGCAGTTCCCTTCTGCTGGCGTTTCCCCACAGCCTTGTGCTGAGCACACCACACTGGTGTGAGTTGTGTGCCCATGGTGCCCTGCTGCCCCTGCAGTGGTGTTCGGTGCACAGATTCCTCCAGGCTGGTCACTGTGATTACTGCTAATTTAAGTAATCTGGATAGAAACTGCCTACTATTGAATTAAGCTCACTAAAATCCAAGGCTTAAAAATCAAATCTTAAAAATTAGCTGTGTCAGTAAATGCATCTGTCTGTGCTTGAAAGCACAGGGAGATGCTTTTTGGAGACTGCAAAAGGTGCTGTTGGCTCTGGCAACCAAGAAGCCTCTTTGCTTGGTGGGCACAGATGTGTCCCCTCAGAGCCAGGCCTGGCTCCAAAGCCACCCCTGCTCCTGGTGCCAGCAGCGCCTTGTCCTCCAGCAGTGACCCAAACCCCTCCGGCAGCATGCTTGCACCCGGGGCGAGGTGCTCCCGCAGCTCTTGCTAGCAGGAAACTTGCAGGTTAAATTTGTGAACTGCTGCAGCAGAGCTCTGCAAAAACGAGTTCCTGAGGAATGCTCGTGGCCTGCTGTCCTCATCAGGGAAACTGAGCTCATTGCGGGAGCAGCTGGGCTGCATTTGAAGCTTTTCCTTGCTGGCTGGACCACCCATTCCCATCACTGCCCTGGTTGTTTTGCTCCCCTGGGCAAGGAGCGAGTGTCTCCCCAGGGCCGCCCGCACCCCACACACCCTGCTGGCAGCCTGTGGTCAAAAGAGTGGAGACAAAGGTCAAAAACCAAAGAAACACCACAGATTTTTCTCAGTACTTATGAGGCAAGCACCAAGTGTGCAGCTCTCAGCAGAGGAAACTGAAGACCGTGTTGTTTGAAGGACAGTAACGCTAAGGTGTGGCAGACATGTACAATTCCTAAAACTCATCAAAACCAGAAAAAAATCCCATTGTAAAGCAGTGTTACATTTGCTAAATAGTTCTGCAAGCTTTACTCGTGTTATTTGATATACAACTGTGTCAGGCAACGATGCTTTTGAGAAGTTGCCTAGAGGATCAGATTTCCCATTCAACAGGGAATTAAAAAATGTTTCTGGAATTTTGCTTTGCAGTCAGAATCTATTTTCTTATCTCACATTGTACAATTTATTTTTCCTAAAGCAGTGTGCTAAATTATTTGTTATTGTTGGACTCAGTCGGGCAGCTTTATCCCTGGTGTAGTCACGAAGTATTGGAGTAAAACCAAAGATGAATTTGTCACAGTGTACTCACAAGATCAACTGGTCTTTAGGTTAACTCTCAAAAGACAGAATTTCTGCTAAAAATATTAGTGAAGGTCCCTTAGAGCTCCCCAAAGTTGCCTAAAAGTTTTCTTCTTCAGGTTGTGGCAAAGTCAGTTCAGAAGTGCTTCCCTGAGGCCTTTGTCAGCAGGCAGCATGGGCGCAGGTGCCAATTCTTTAGGTTACATTTATACACTTGGACTCTTTTTATAGGTTTCTGTCATGAAACTGCAGAGTTGACATTCTGATTTATTAACTATCAAGTCTGCAGGACATACAGGCTTTAAAAAGATTGAATGAGCTAAAATGTTTGTGATTGCAGTCTGGAATGAGACTGTATAAAGGTGTGCCAAGTAAATATGACAAAATGTAAGTGATAATTTGAATATGCACGTTAAATGATGTGTGAAATAAAGCAAAGCTAGCATAACTCTAAATTTGACTTATTTTTTTGTGAAGTAGTAATATAGGAGAACCAGAATTGTGGGTTTTTTCATTACAAGACATTTTTATTTAAGGAAGAGTCTATAAAGCATGAGGTTCAGCTAGTGGCATTTTATTGAATAAACATAGTATAGATGATGACTTACAATATGGGGTGGTTAGTGAGTGATACTTTTTATAACTAAATCCTTAAATTCATTACTGCTGTGCAAGTGGCATATCTGATTTGTTAAGATGAATATTATGTCTCACCCTTAATGGAAATTTTGTAGTAGAAAGGTATGTATAATTTAGCAGTAAAAGAATCTAAAAATGTGCAGATTGGTTAACTGCTAAGAGGGATGCTGTGCAGGCACTGATTTTTAATATTTCCATTGCAATTGAAAGGGTACGTCATGTTACGAGTGCTCTGTGGAAAGCTGCAGTGTTTTACACCGGCTGATTTATGTTACCATGCGCAGAGCAGAAGATGGTATGAAATGTGCTCTGCCTGGATAGTGGTAGCAGAGCTCTACTATGTGTGTGTCTGAATTGCAGTGCTTGTGGTAACCAGTTTTCATCTTTAATAAATTTTATTTTCAGCTTTATTTTGTATTCTCAGCATTGGTTGTCCTTAACCTTTTTGGTGCTGATCTAATTTTAGAAACAATTCATCTCTCTGTTTGCTGGTCTTTCCTTAATGGCTTAAAACCCAAATGCATCCCAAACCAACGAGATGGCATCTTCCTCTTGCCTGGCTGAGAGCAGCTCCTGGGCTTTTGGGGTCAGCCAGTGTGCGAGGATCTCTTCTGCTGGAAGAGTCTGTGGTTCTGTTTCACTTTCTGGATGACTTCCCAAGTGTTCCCATTGTACCGACAGGGTGTAGTGAGAGTGTGAGTGCTCATGGAGGCAGGTGAAATAGTGCAGGTGTAGCACCTGGGGCTGTATCACTTGTGGAGGGGAACCTGTGTGCAGAAGAGGTGGAGGCAGCTCTGTTTCAGCCAGTCACCAAGGCCTGGTCAGCATGGCTGGTGTGCCTAATGGATGCTTTCCCCACTGAGAGGGCAGCAGGCACTTAGAAGGGAATTTTCAGCTCTGGTGCCTCTGCAGAGAACCCAAGTGAGGGCTGTCGCAGTGCTGCATGGACTGGCTTCAGGCATGTCTGGGTGTCCACTGTGGCCAAGGGGGTGTCCTGGAAGGAGGAGAGAGTGTGGCTGCAAGCTTATCCCTCCTGAAAGCCACAGAGGGTGTACTGGGGGGAGTGAGCAGCTGTCCTGCCACCCACCCCCCAGCCAGTGGAGAGCCAGCTGCCCCTTGTGTGGAGCTGCCACCTGCATGGCCCTGGGGTGCTCAGCTTCCCACATTGGGGAGTTTTTGGAGCTGTCAGAGAGCTCAGTGTCCCTGTGCACAAATGCAGATAAAAACCTGGGGGGGTTGGCAGAGATGGATGTGCTAGCCCACACTCCGGCCACAGACCAAGATAAAAAATATCTGAGAGACCTGAAGGTCAGATGCAATGTGTCTGCTCTCAGCTAGGTCAGCACAATGTCAGGCTCATCTGCCCAACCGAATGCCTCTCATTAGTTCAGCAAGACCTCTCATGTCCTGGGGTACGTGTGTGCCTTGGGATATTCAGCTAGAGCATTTTTTTTCTCTTGTTGTTACTAATATTGGGGCTTGGGGGCGGTGGGAAGAGGAGAGCACTGAGAATTAAAATTCAGCACATGCCTTTTCTTTGCGGGCTGTAATTAATCTTGCCAATTTTTAAAGCTTTGAGAATCTGGTTAAGTGATAAAACACTAACAACTTTATATGACAGAGTTAGAGGCTCCCGCTATACACCCACCAGAGAAGATTAGGAGAGAGTGTTTGCAGGATTCGCACTAAGCAGCAGAGAATACAGTTGAGAATTGTTGCACCACATGATATAAAAACCACATTAATATAATGAAAGGTGTCGGGAATAATGTGAGAGCAGCTGTAATTAAATGTATCTTAATAAGCGCAACATCCTTCTTAAAGCTCTTATTTTTCAGACCTCTCAAACTTAGAGGATGTTCTTGCTGTTGGCAGGTGGCCTGGGAGGAGAGCTGGAGAGCGAAGCGAAGGACAGCCGGGCCCTGGAAGAGAGGAACAGTGTGACGAGCCAGGAAGAGAGAAATGAGGAAGATGAAGACATGGAGGATGAGTCAATTTACACCTGCGATAACTGTCAGCAGGACTTCGATTCACTGGCAGACCTGACTGAACACAGGGCACACAACTGTCCTGGAGGTAATGTTAAACTAGCTTTACAGTTCTGACAGGTGGTTAGCTGGGTAATTGGACATAGCAACAGCTTGAGGCCTCAAGTGAGATTAAAGAATTAATAATGTAATTTTACAGTTAATGTAATTTTATTGTGGTGCCTTGGGTAGCTTTTGTTCGCTCCTTTAATAAAATTAAAATAAAAGCAACAGCTTTCCAATTGGAATCTGTCAGTGATTACGTTAGACAAAAATGTTGTGGGTTTTTTAATGCTAGAAGTTTCAGGCAGTTATTTTTCCCTCTCTCTCCAAATGTAGGAAGATTAAAAAAGTTAAATGACTGAAGTGTGCAAAACTCCCAGGAAAAACCCTGTAAAAGAACATGATGATTCCTGAGATTAAAATTTAAAAGTGCAAGTTCTGTAATCCCACCCTAAAAATACAGCATTCTCCCTAGGTTATTATTACATTGCCTTTTGAATTTTATGGAAGTGAGGATGGCATCAGCCTACACCGATCTTGATTTTACTTTCTGTAAAGTAAGAACAAGCCCAGAGCACCGGTGTGAGCAATTGCAACATACCTTGCTTTTCCAGGCCTGCCTCTGCACGGCTGGCAATAGCAGCAGGTACTCAGCAGAGCACACTAAGCCGATTTACAGGGGTAGGAAAAAGCTTTACAGATTTTACTAAAGATTAAATAAAATCTTAGGAGGGGGAGCACAGAATATATTCATATGTATTTAAATCAGAGACTCTTATATTTCACCTTCCCAGAGTTGAATACTCTGCCATCACTTTTCCCTCCACACTCACCTAAATTATTTTTAGGAGGTTGCTGTTATGGCAGGCGGGTAGGTCAAGGCTGGCAGAAGGCAGGAGAGTTAGTTTCTCCTGGTGCAGCAGTTTCCCATCTTCTTTCCCCTGAGTGCATATTCCTCTTGGCCACTTAATTTGTTTTGTAATTAATCTGTTTTCTGCTCTCCTTTTTGGGCATAAGTAAAATGATGCTCAGCCAAGAAAAAATACAGGGAGTGGAATACAGCAAGGGAGGGAGGGTCAGGTGGAGGCTTTGGCTTGGTCTGACTCCCAGCCAAGAGCACCCTTCCTTGTCTCTGGCTTGCAGAGGAGAAGGCCCCCTACTCTCATTCCCGTTTGCTTGCTGGAGAAAGGACTGAGGAATGTTGGGGCTTTTCCCCAGCCTGCATCGGATAGGGATTGCAGTCCTAAGCCTGCCCCTAGGGCTCCTTGCTCTGCACTCTCGTTTAAGCCCTACACAGGCTGCAAACTTGAGAGTGCATAAGATGGAAAGGCCACTTCTTGCAGGGTAATTTCCCAGCCAGCTGACAGCCATGGCACTGGCCTGAGACTTCTGCACGTGGCACCCTGCTGCAGGGGAGTAAGCAAGAAGATGTAGCTTCCTATTCAGAACCCTCTTGTTTTCCATACGGGAAGGTGAAGTGCACAGCCCATGTGGACACTGGTCATTTTCAAGGGAGAAGCACCCTGGGTTGCCTCTGCTCCATCACTGCCTGGTCTCCTCAGTTGTGCTGCTTCAGCTGCTCATGGTGCTGGGGCTGAGACCCCAAAAGGAGGCTCTTTTTAGCCCAAATGTCTGCTTGGGTCTGGTTCTCTGTGTGGTCCCCAAACAGCTGTAATGGCACAACTGGCAGAGTGAAGCAGGCACTGCTGGTAGGGACTCCAGAGGAGGAGCATAAGGTTATGACAGGTGACAGCAGTGCTATGAAAAGGAGCAATTTTTTTCCAGGGGCAAATCTGCATTAAAACGTAGCAACCTAGAGATTCTATTCATGTAAATTCAGTCAGTGTTTTCACACCTCAGGTTTTTTTTTATCCTCAGTGTAGTATTCTGTTAGTGAGACTAAGAAAAAGATTATATTTTTAGGGATGTATCAAAATAATTTGTCAGTATTCCCATTGCTCTTCTTGATTGCAGGTAGCATAATTTTGTCTTCTTTTACTGTCTTCACATGTGCTGTTGATTTCCAAAGACACTTTGTCCCAAAAAGGCACCATATAACTATCTGCATATACATGAAAAAAGTGCTAATTATCTCCATGTGAGGATAATCCTTGTTCCAGAACAAGAGTGTCTGTTTTCCATTTAGTTTAATCTAGTGTCCTGAAGTGATTTTAAGTAAATAGGAAGATTGCGCTCATATATTTTGGAATGAGAATGTTTCCATTAAGACAATCAGGAATATTGCTTGATATTCATGTATCTGATCTTGAGGGAAAAACAACCCTTTCGGATACACCAGTTTGATACATAGTCTGATATCCATGAGGACTTTTGAGGAAAGCATGCAAAATGTGTGCCTTTGTTCAGTTCATCTAAAAAGAATTGCACCGCCTGGGTGAAAATCTAAGACTGCATTAGAAAGTGTGTTGTGTTTAAAGATAATACACTACAAACAGAGCTATTTGCCTGTGTCCTTAGTTACCCTGTACCCCTTTTGCCTGTGATGCCTCCCTGACACACCTGAGGTTGTAATGCAGTGCCTGACCTCTTGGCAAGCTAGATTTTCATGTCTTAATCTGAAGCAGGGCTTTCAGTCATGTCTACATGGCTCCAGATCAATACAGGTAATATTTGTAGTGATAATATCACCAGGCTGATAATACAACATAACTAATGACTTCCTTTGGGATACTGAAGTTAGGAAGGCATTGTAGCTCAGGAGTGTTGCAGGATTACAGGAGATCACTCCAAAGAACAGGATAAACCATCTATTTCACTGGAATCCCTTAGAAATTCATTACAGCTCGCTGAAGTTATAATACAGTTTGAACGCAGCTGCTTTGACATGTAAGGAAGCAACAAACAGCCATCTCCCCCCATTGCTTCTTCATGTATTTCAGACTCATTTCTTTGAGGACAAAACACTGCTGAAATCTAGACATCTCTGGTAGCATAGGTGCATGGCATTCCTTTTGATGTCAGTGTTGTAGAGATGTTCTCCTTCTGACAGAATTAGGTGCCTTTTATACCTTTTGCTCATGACTGATGTCTGTGATTGCAGATTGTAGGTTCCCAGTGTCTACGGGGATCTGAAAAGGGCCTAAATGGGGGCAGCTTGTACCGAAAGAACATCACATTTCCTTACTGGCTGTGTCTTCCCTTGTCTCCCAGCTTGCCCCCACAAACGAGCTCTCCTGCAGCAGTCCTGGAAACAGTGCCTTAAACAGCAGCATCTTGAAAAATACTCTGAGAGCAAATAAAAACACTTAGCGTATACACTAGGTGTGTTAAGCACTTAAAATTACTTTAAAACTCACTGGTAACCCATATCCCCTAAACTAGAGAGGACTAAGTAATTGCCATTGGCATGACATGCAGCTTTTTTTATATGTGTTTTTGCATGCTGCTGTTACAGTGTAGGTGTAGCATGATGCTATCTTACAGCGTTAGAGATGAGTAAAGAACTGCACGTGGATTTACAACTTACTGTGTCCTACAACAAGCACCAGAGGCTCTCTACATCAAGCAACTATTCTTTGATATATCGTTGTCTGGTGGCTGGTGCCAAGTGGTTTGTTGTCTGATAAAAAGTGGCTAAAAAGTCACAAGCTTTGTGATTTTGATTGTGTCTTTTAATCTGCCTGCATTAGTCTGAGTTTAGCTCCAGTATTTTATTGTGTTATTTTTGCTTCCTCCACCCCTTTCCTTCCATGGGTCACAATAGTCGCAGGTAAACTTGTGCTGTTTCTTCAGATTCTCAAGTGAATGTAGAGTGTTTTAAAGCAGATTTGCACATCAATGAAGCGGACAGAAGTAGGTTTTGGCGGGGTCTCTGAGCATTTCATGAGGTCCTCTTCTGTTGTTGATAACTTTACAGGTTGTCTGTTTCAAACAGCAGCAGAGCTATATATGGATATTGCCAGCTTGGAAGCAGCTGATTTTTCTAAACTACTGTACGGTAGGAACTAGTTTATAATTAAAGTCTTGCAGTTGCTCCTTTTAAATGCCCTGTAACTTGTACACTAGGCTTACGTTTGAAACGAGGTACTGTAACTGTTTCATGCTAGTGTATAATTTTGCATTTTCTTATATTTCACCTGCTACAAGAATTTTAATTGCCATGCAACTGTATTTGTGGGATGCTTATCCAGAAACACATATACAGCAGCGTGTCAACAAGTGATGATGTCTCATGAATGTTTTTGTCAGGTGGCATTTTCTACTTCCCACTGACAGAGAGATGTCTTATATACATTTCCAAAATTAGCCCATCCCAAAATTATAACCTTTGGTTGCACCTGATTGGCAAGTCAGAGATTTTTCTCTCTTTTTGCTGCTGCTGTTGTTACATCTTTAAATTAATGAATTACTGATTGTCCTCCACAAAAGAAACTGAAATACAGTTGTGAAAAAGCAGTGTGGAAACTTAATTATACACCTAGTTTATACAGCTGTGTCTCTAATGACCTACTGGCCCTAATTACTGTGTTATGGCTCAGTCTGAGTGCTCTTGTCCTTGCCAGAATTCTGCTCCTTTCTCTTAACCTGACTAGTGTTTCAAGCTTAAAAAAATAACACGTTTCCTTTTTTTGTTCTTTTCTGCGTTGTCGTGCTGAAATGCAGTTTCCCTTCTTTCCAGAGGTCATAGCAGTGTTTTAAAATTGGCACAAGAAAAGCTCAGTAATATCACAAACTGTAAAAACATGGATTTTCCCTGGAGTCCTCAGTTCTTGCTGTCTAGATCTGAAAATGGGCACCGGGGCAGTGTTTTTATTGTCAATCACTTGGAGGGCTCCAAGCGCAGATTCCTGTCCTTAGTTTGTCACAGATGTCCCCTCTCCAGGTGCAGGGACAGCACAGGGCTCCCCAGGGCTCGGCAGCCGCCTTGGCCACGGTGCCCAGGTGCTGCACATCTCCCTGCAGTCAGTATTTGTGCCCTCCGTGCTGAGAGCTCTGAAACCCCACATTCTTGTGTAGGGGTACTCGTGGCTGGGTGGTCTGGGGTCTGGCTCCCCTGACTGCTGTCACCACACAGGTGATGTTTGAGTTTTCCCAGAGGTTCCCAGCCAGCCTGCAAAGAGGCTTTTTCCGGGACTTCAGCTTGCACGTGCCAGAAAATCAGTGTGCTGATAAGGAGCGATGCTGACTGGCTTTCTGTGCAGGTGCTCAGTGAAATACGTATTTATCGTGTAGAACATAAAGCACATTCCCACATCTGAATGGGGATCTGAAGACAAACAGAAGCACAGCTGCAAATTTCACATCAAACAGAGCCTACAGTACCCCTGGCCGTGCTGAGGTTGCCCAGCACATCCCGTGCAGTGTGTGCTGAGGCACCAGCGCTGCCTCTGCCCCCACCTGTGGCAAGTGTAGCGTGTCCTGTGTCGTGTACGTTCCACAAAGCTGTGCCAAGTGTTGTGCTCCCCAACAGTGCTGCTTACCCGTCAGCTCGGAGGGTCATCCGCAGGCCAAGGTAGGTGAGAGGCCCAGGCTGCACCCAGGGCACGCGGCCCCGCGCTCAGCCCCTTGGCGTGGTGAGGTGTTCGTGGGGCTCAGCCTCAGGCTCTCGGGCTCTCCTGGATTTTGCAGGCATGCCAGTGCCTGTAAGGATTTGCAGTGGGGAGACACGCGAATTTCAAACAATGCCTGCTGGCCATAAACACCCAGCTGGGGATGCGCTCTGCGGCCTCACGGAGGGTGTCCCAGAGCGGGGCCGGCGGTGAGCCCACGGCAGATCCGGAGCCGGGCGCGGAGCTGGGCAGTGTGCTCGCTGATAAGAGTGTGCCAGTGCGCCGGGCGCCATCCCCTGCAAATCGCCACGGCCACCTTTGTGCCGGGCCCCCTGGGGATGGTGGCAAGGGAGGCAGCACCAGGCACTGCGTGTGCAGATAGGAGCGCTGCCAGCGCGGCTCTGGGCGGCTTGGTTGTATGTTACCAAAACCCCTGGAAGGAGGCGGGTAATGAGCTCTCTCCACCCCCTTCTCAGCCCTCATGTAGCCAGCAGTCACTGTGGATAGCCCAGCTATGCATTCTGAGGCTGCACAAAATTTCTTAGCAATGATGATGTCTTTCCTCAAGCAGCATATGTTTTTCACGCAGGAAGACCATTTTCCTTGTCATTTTTAAGCATATGGCCCAGTGAGGAGCTGAGGATGACAAGTTAGCCTGCTTGTATTGGCAAGGGACTGTTTCATTCTTGCTACTTTAATTGAGTTCTTTTATCTGCTTTTATCTAGTTCAAAAAGTAGTCTGCAAAGTAAGCACAGGTATGCATGGAAATGGATAAAAGGGAAAGTGGGTGCATGTTTCAAATGAGGCCTCTTACAGTAAGCATGTCCTTTGGGACCGAAGCACCCCAAATGCTGTGAAACAAAAGCTGTGTTGGGTGCTGTCCATGAGAGCTCCTGTGTGCAGCAGGAGCTGTATTTGGGAGCTGGAGCCTGCCCAGATTCTCCTGCACCGGCTCAGGCCTCACACAGCCCTTCTGGGGCACCAGGGGTGCTGGAGCTCCAGTTCCCCTTCTCCTCCTGCTTCGGATTTCTGTTTGCAAGGGTAATCCATTGCCATGGTACAGCAGAGGGAGGATTGTGGGGGTCTACATAGGGCAGGTTTGTTTCTCAGCATACAGAAATCTAAATAAATAATACATGGGTTTTATAAAAAAAAAGAAAAAAAGAGGAGGGAGGGGTTTCGGTGGAAAGGGTTCCTTCCCAGGCTGGAGCCTGATGAGTGCTACACGAGCAGCTGTGCCTGCAGGAAGGAGGATCTCTGTTGCCATAAGCAGGTCCCAGCAACTGGGGCTGTAGACAAAACTCCGTATATGAAACTCAATTCAGAACTGCAGTGAGGATAGCTCAGGGACTACAATAGATATGTGCTTGTTACAAAGTGGCCTTTAATAAAGACTTAGAGAGCTGGATGGAGGATGTGCTGGGGTTGTCCTGTCTCAGATGGACAAGAACATAGATAATTTCTGGCTAGGATGTGCTGAAGGGCACGTGTTGCCTCCCTGTGTGTTGTGGAGGGACAAAACTGTTGGCCATATCAACAGCCTTGGCAGGTTCAAAGCCATTGAGTTCTTCAGACTGCAAATGTAAGCAGTGAAAAAGAGATGCCCTGAGAGTGTGGGGGTTTTTCTTGATTTCTTCCCCTATACCTTCGCAGACGATTGGGTAAGTACTCTTCATGTAAGGATGGCTGAACAGAGCCAGCCTGATGGTCCCATCTTGCTGTTTCCCCAGAATGTTTTTCTAGCTGTCAGCAAACTTATCTGAGTACTTTGTGGAGCTTTTTAATGAAATTATTCAGACTATCTTCTTCCATGAATTTCCATTTTGAAGTGCAGCTAGCTTTTGCTTGGTGGGGACCCAGTGTTCAACTGCACATTGGGGAAAGCATTGCGTTTTGTTGACTTCAGATTTCATTTGATACTCTCTGGTTCTTCTAGTGAAGGAGACAGTGAGCCCCTTTTCCACCTTCTCCATCCCCTCATGCCCAAGCAGACTTCTTTTGCTGCTCCCTCCACTGTCTCTAAATCCCTATTTGCAATCCTCTTATGGATACCTTGTGTACCTTGACCCAGAGTAAGAGACATGGGATGTGGTGAGGCAGGGCTGATAGGAGAGTGAAGGTGTCAGCTATCTCCTCCATCACTTGTGCCAGTGGTCACGTTGGCATGTCTGTCCTGGCTCCCGAGCAGGAGGTGAGGGGTGGGACTTGTCCTAGTGTGAAGACCTGGCAGACAGAAAGATGGTGTCTGGCCATGTAGGGGAAAAACAATTAAGACTTCAATGTTTATTAAGAAAAAAGCAACCAGCAGTGCATTTCAAGTACTCATCACACAGCATAATTTTGCTGTTGGAAGTAGTGGGATTAAACAAGTCTTTTCTAATGTTGATTTCTTTGAATTTGCGGCATATAATTTAAAAAAAAAATCAATTAAAAACGAAGGAAGTGTGTGTACAAACATTGTCAAGAATTCCAATCTTTCATTTTTTAAAAACAAGCTCTAGAAAAAAATCCCCACAGAAGTTCTGTAGTGCATATTTGAATGCTTTTGTTGTAGCCTCATTAAACTTGGCTTGTCTGCAGATACAGCTGGCATGTTATTAACTGTGCTCCAGGCTTGGGGAAGCCAGAAAGCAGCCTCCACCCCCTGGTGCCGGCTGGCTTTAGGGAAACCTGCCAGCATGGGTTGGTCCTCTTCAGCTGGCTGGCTTTGGGAGCGCTCGCTGGAGCATCTCCACATGGCCCCTGGGTGCTGGAGCCCGGGCTCGGCCTGCCTCGAGTGCTGGCCAGCAGGAGGACGGCGTGGGCTCCCAGGGGCTGGCCGTGGGCTCCCAGGGGCCAGCCGTGCACACCCCTGTCCCCTGGGAGCAGCAGGGACCCACCCAGGTACGTGTCCTCCTGGGGACAGCCTCAGCCGGGTGCCTGTGTGCTCCGAGCATCTCACGTCTTTCTTTGCCGTAGGCTGGCGAGAAGCAAGCTAGGGATCATCTGCCAAGCAGTTCCTCTGTTCTCAACAAACTGCGTATTGGACTGAACCACTCAAATAAACTGAATAAGGGAAACGTTTTCCCTGCACCTGCTGGAGAGGCTGTTGCTCTCCAAGCTGAGCTTACACATCAGAGGACCTCCATCAGAGGTCTAAGCAGCTTCTGACCTTCTTCGAAGCTTTGGCAACAAGTATGTATGTTTTGAATGCTGTTTCACTTAAGTAATTTTAATAGGTGCTTTTAATAGTAGGGTGAATTTCATAATTTCATATTCAATTTAAAATTGTTGAAAATAACTCAGTAGACATTTAAGTTAAACTACATGTATTAAATATAGGTAATGTTATTCCAACATCTTGCTTATTACAAGCAGTTTTCATTGTCGTAACTAATGAAAAATTGCTTTGGTCTTTTCAAGGCACTTGGTCTGTTCACACTGAATACTTTGTAGGGCATTTGAGCACTTTGTAATCTTCAAACATTCTAACTAGCAACCCCTTCCTGATGCAAGGAATTGTTATTTTTATCATCATGGAATTAAAAAGTTGTCATTCTAATTTGGCTTAAGTTTTGACTGCTACTGGACTACTTCCTTCCTCCCTTCCATCTCCTGCCTTATGCTGGTAAAAGGTTTGTGTTGTTTTTGGGAGCTGATGTTGCTGACAATTAAAGGGATTGATTTTTAGTCTGTGCAGCTCCCAGATCTGGTACCCTATGGAGCTGCACAAGCCTTATGTCAACATGAGGGGAATGAGAGGTCAGCGTTTGGGGGAGAATTCAAGACCTTCCCCATTAAAAGCCTGAGTTATTTTGAATGAAAATTACTGTGGCTGCACTGATTTGCCTAATGATATGCATGATATTGGTGGAAGAGCCAAGGTCTTTAATCCAGGTGGGTTTTGTTGTTGGTGACATCTGTAGTGGTGGGGGTGAGCTTCCTCTTGAAAGCAGCATTTTTTTGGGTGGGTCCACCTCTTCCTTAGGCTTCCTTGAAAATCGTTCTCAGCCATAATGGTGAAAGACTTTTTGGCTCCTCTTTTTGTTGCTACTCAATTACTGTTATGCTTGCTGAGGAAGACATAAGGAAAGGCTGAAGAAGCCCATTGCTTTTCTCTTCTCCAGGGAATCTGTTACATTAAACATTTGAATAGATTTTTGAACATAATTCCCAGTCATTTCCTCTGCAGTGAACTCAGTTCACTCATGCAGACTTTGTACTTAATGATATCTCTTAAAATAAATGAGATTTGATATAATTGATACGAAATGGTCATTTTAGAAATCTACATCTACTAATTATTCATTAGAAAATTTGGAAAGACAGAAGTAAATTCCCTTTATGAACTCGCAGTCTACAGAAATAGAAATACACACACCTGTGTTTATTTTCTTTGAGCAAAACTGAATAGAGGTAATTCACTGGACTCCGAGAGTAGTGTAACAGGTTTGAAGTAGATTGTTCAATCTGCATCAATCAAGCATAGCAACCAACCAAGCCAAAACCAGCCAAAAATTCAGCATGCATCCAGGGCAGTTATTTATGGTAGCTTATGGTATACTTAGCTTGTGGTGTGTGTGTGCATCTTTGGGATTGTGCTTTTGTGCATTCTGGCTGTGTGCTTGGGGTGGCTGCTCTCTGCCCTTTCTTCTCCCTGTTGCCTCTGCATGTGTCCCTGTGGTCCCTTCTCGAAGGCTTTTTCCTTGCTTGCTGCTTTCTGGGCTGCCTCATTTTGCATCTTGTTCCCAGCAGTCTTCTCCCTACGCTGTGGTGGCACTTGCCCTTTCCCAGCCCCGCATGTAACCGTGTCAGTTTAGACATTTAAGTTACACCTTGCTGTGTTACTGGTTTCTCCTTGACTCTCAGCTGCAGTTGCTCTCTTGTCCATTGTCCCAGAGCTGGCTCTTCCTTGGAGCTCCGTGCACGTGCAGAGCCTTCCTTGAACCATCCTGTGGGGACTGGAGCCTGCAGATCTCCTCGGGGTGCTGTGAGAAATCACACTGCTCTGTGTGCTGCTTCGGAGGCAGGCTCGGCTAGGTCAGATGAACTAAAGACGTGTGCTAGTCAAATCTTGGTTCACAAAACCTAGCAAATTATTTAATTTGCATTCAGACTGCATCCAGATCCAACCTGGATAGCTGCTTGATGTCACCTTACAGCCCTTCACTACTCCTTCCTGTCTTACAGACACTTGTCGTGGTTTGTTTTACAAGAGCTGTTTCATGTAGGAATTGTATTCCAAGGCATTTCAATGGTATCGAGTGTAACTTGGTTTGATTTGGACCAGGGCTTCAGGTACATATAAATAAAGCAGATAGTATTCCTTGCTTTTTATGGAGGATGAACTGTCATCTTTAGGAGGCAGTCATGATGCTATTGCACTCTTCACACAAAATAAGATAAATTCAACCCAAGATTTAAAACAAAAGGAATGAAAGTAAGATTTTCTTGTCTCATAGCTTAAATGAGAGAATACTGAGTCTTATGTCTGTCAGAAAACTGAAAATGGGAGGGAAGATGCTTTCTCTTGATAACTAGGTATGCAAATACATAGCTATGATGTACAAAATGCCTCATTTTAGGTTAATCAGTTCCGTTTTGAAGACGCAACTAGCTAAAATTGACTGTATTGAAAATAACATCATTACTTTGGGGAGAATCTCAATTAGAAGAGAAATGAAGAGAGCCAATTCTTACAGCAAGTTGGGGGAGAGTGATTTTGTAAGTGGTATTGGAGTTGGGAAAAGTGCAATTGGAGTTAGCAAAAGTGCCCGTTTTTCCAGAGGCTGCCACAGTAATCGGCTGTGCATGTCCAGATTGCCGAGTGACAGGCGGGAGGCTCAGCTCTCGGAGAGCTTGGCCTCTCCAAGCAGGGAGGACAGGAAAGGAAGGGAGGATGGGGAGAAAACACAATTTGTGAACTTGCCCCTTTTGAGATAGCAACTGCTCTTCTGCTGTGCCCAGGATCATCGCGAACAGCCAGCAGCTGCATCCCACTCTGCTTTGCTGTCAGCGAATGTCACTGCAGAAACCTCAGTAGTTTCAAGGAGCCACTATTTGTACGCAGGGAATAGAGGAAACTCATGGAAATGTTGTGGTGTGTGAGCTCATCTGAATTTTACTGTGAGGACAGAAGGTCTTCACAAATGTTTTAAATTAGGCTGTCCTTGATAATTCTAGTGGTATGGACCCCAACCAAAATTTCAGGGAAAAAAAAGTTACTCTGTTAAAGCAGACATGAAAAAAAGAGAAGGGCTTAACTTTTGTCCTGAGGGTGATAAAACAGCACCACACAGCTGAAAATCAATCTGACCTTCACCCACGTGATGCTGTTGTCTCAGTCTGTCTTTCATTTCCTTTGGTTGAGTGAAGGCCACGGCATTCAGTAGGGAGAAAAGCCAGAGGGAGGTGCGGAGAATCCTGTTTTCTCTGGAAAAGCTTCAGTGCTTGCATAAGTTCACTCCATAAAGTGAGTTGCTGTAAAACTTTGAATTATTTCATTAAATTAATTTTTTTTAAAAAAATCCTTTTTCTCTTAATAGGCAGCAATCACATTAAGGAAAAGAAGATATGTGCTGTAAAAAAAGCATGTGTTTGTCATATAAGCATTCTGTTTTAATTAAACCTAGAATTAGTTGGTATTTTGAAATGAAGGCTTCATTCAGCAACAGGAAACCTGCACATTCATTTAAAACACAGAAATTTGTACCCAAAGGGGAGAAAAAAGGCAATTATTTTTTCCAGAAATATTTGAACATTGTGTTGTGAGGTTTGCACAAACAAAGAAACGGTACCCAGATACCAAGATGTTTACATAAATAAATCAACAATTAGGGCTTGTGTATAAGCAATATTATTGATTTTCAAAACAGAGGTACAATTTCAATTGGTGAATTACTCATTCTGCACATCTTGCAGAAGTGGTTCCCACCTCATTTTCCTGAAGGTAGAGAAGGAGCTGAATAAATGGGTAAAATCTGTGCGGAATTTAATTCTATTAAACAACGGAATCAAAAAAGAGAAAACTACATAAGCACATCTTGACGTTCTTCTTTACATCTTGAAAACAATTAAAAGTGCAATTCATATCTGTTCATCCAATCCCCTGCTTCTTCCATCCTTGTTGAATTTTAATGCAACCCAGAGCCAAGAAGTTCCCAGCTATTTCTCTTGGAAAACAGTAAGTTTTCCACACTGGTTTTACAAAACTAAGATTACTGTAAATTCTGCCTACTTTAAACTGCAGTTTTTCTGATTTATCTCATTACATACAGATAATGTCCTTTCATGTCAGTCATAAACTACTCTGTTACTTTATATTTTTGTACGACAGATTCCCTGGCTACTGTAGCATGGAGAGAGGGAGTCGTACCTGTTATTTTCTTTGTTCAATAATTGTTGCCTGTTTAGGAAGGTCTATAAGAAATGTCATCTTGTTGTTAAAAAGATAATGGCAGAGATGTGGCTGCAGAGATTAATCTCTGCTTCATAAAGGTTAAGAATTAAACAATTTGTTCATTAATCTATTTGGAATAATGGAGATTAATTTGTGCCTGTAGCATTTTATTTGTGTGGTTTTTCTGATGTACCGACCATCGCAGACGCTTTTACATGGTATTAAAAACCCCAAAAAGGTAAATATAAAAGATGTTGGGACCTTTCCCTGGCAAGCTCTGCTACTCAGGTCTTCATATGATATGCCAAATTGCTATTTGCATAAATATAGAATTTAATAAGTTATCATTCTGATTAACGTCATTAACTGCTTAACTACTGTAGAAATTGGCTTCCAAAGTTGCTTGTTGGTAGCTGTTGCTCTCCACGTCATTCCATTTGCTGTCTCGCTGGGGATAATGGTATGCAAGGGAAAGCAAGAAGGTCAAGGATCTTTTTGTTTAGTCTCTTTGCACATTAAAAGTTCTATTATGTGTTTGTATTGCATGTGGTTTCCAGTCGGTTGGCTACAATGCTTTCAAGATCCATTGATGATGAGTTTGTGAGGCTAAATATATCTTGTGGATTATGACTACCAAGCTATCAGTTTGTGCAGCAGTCAGGGCTAATATTTAACAAGTGTTTTTCAGAACGAGGAATTTTGAAACGGAGTCAAATTATCTTACAAAAGGGGTTAACAGAAATGCTAATACACAAGATGACAGCAAATGCTTGGCCTGCGCTGGCAGTGCGGGTGTTTGGGGCTCTGCTGTGCTGTTTGTGGAGGAAGTGGTTCTTAGGTCGGGGATTTTTATGGGTTTTCTGGGGGTGGGGGAGGGCTGTGGTGTAGTTGTGAATGACACAGCGGCCACAAAGCTGAATGGGTTGAAAAAAAAGTGTCGTCCTCTACAGCCATCCCTTTCTCTGCCCCGGCAAGGCGTGGGTGGTGGGGGCAGTGTGGGGGCTCAGTGCAGGGTCACCCCACGGCTCCCGCTGCCCTGTTGGGTGTTCCCCGCAGGAGTGGAGCCTCCTCCGTCTGTCCCCCGCGGCTGGCAGGGCGGGCAGGCTCTGCTGGGACCTCGCTGCTGCTTCTTGCCCGACATTTAAGGGAATGCAAAACCAGACTGCAGGATGCAGCCACGTCTGAAGGGCTGGCACAGCCGCCTTGCTTGTTTTCACTCTCTAGCTAGTAGACTGACCTTTTAAAAAAACAGTTTCAGCTGCTGTGAAACACTGACAATAGCTTTAATAGATTTCATTTTAGAATTAAATAGCTCTGGTTCCATTTCGATAATGTAAACTAGCAGCCATGAGCATGTTTTAGCTGATTGTTTCAGGCTGTGTATAAACTCAGGCAGACGTCACTGCCTCCTTGCCAGGCGTTAGTGCAAGATGCTCACTTTCTTTAAAAATGAAAGCAAAGATTTTATATTTTTAAAGCAATTTATGTTCTCACTGACTTCTTCTGAGTACCTTCACACCTGTCAAGCAAATCCACTGTACTTGTTCCCAAGGGCAGCCTGACATCTGGGAAATTCTGCCTTAGCCTCGACCGGTCCCCTTTGAAGCATTTTTGGTATTTTGAATTGAAATTGAGTTACTCCATCACACATCATCCTTTGCATTATTCTGTTCTGCTCCAGTATACCCCCGCTTTTATAAATTTCAGTTAAAATCCTGCTCTTGGGCTGTTTCAGGAGTGCTGCAGTTATCTGTAAGCAGTCTTGCTTTTTGCTGTGGGGCTGGTAAGCTCAAAAACATCTGCAGGCAGGGTCAGTCCAGCTTGCTATTCTTCAGAGAATATTTACAAAGTTTCATAAGGTTTGGACCCATACCCACACCCATCCTAGATGCGGTGTCTACAGATTTATCCCCAGAGCCTCTTACAAGCATTGCTTGTATTACTATCTAGAGCTATCCCACTGCAGAAATCCTCAGGAGAGAAAAGTGGACGAGTACTTAGAAACATCTGTTAAAATTTCAGACAAACACTCCACTGTCACTAGAAGCAGTTGGGACGGGACAAATGAAATTTACCATTTGGTGCTAGAGGAAAAAAAGGGACATTTCTTTTGTTCCTTCACTTTTCGTTAAAAATGGACAGTTTGGTCCAGATAGATACAGAATAATGCCTCTGCAGAGCACACTTGGGGCGTATAGCTGCTTGTAACCAATGTCACAAACTGACTCCAGAGCCAAGCCTTGCAGTCTTGTGGGAGTGCTGTTTCCAGAGTGCTCACATTTGATTCATCACACGCTTTCTACTTGTTTCAAGAAACCCTGCATTAATTGTGCAGACCTAGAAAGTGGTGACATTAGGAAATAAATTGACTTCAACATGACTTTTCCATTGCTTAGGCAAAAGGGAAGAAAAAGTTGCAGCAACAAATCTAATGGATGAACTCTCCAACTGGTTGCTGTTTTGTGTGTGGCTACATTCTGGATTCAGTGAGTACTTGATAAATATTGTCATTTGTCCTTGATGATGTGTCATGAAGTTACAGGCAATTTGGCAGAGAAAATAAGTTTTCTTGAGTATGAGGCCAGACTTGTGATGATGTGTTTCTCCACTGAAGTCCAGCTCAGCCCTCCACCCGACCCCATTCCCCACAGAGCACTCTCATTCCCCCTTTCCATAATCTGCCTACCAGCAGGACAAGAAGCAGAATGATCTGTGCTGTTCGGCTGGGTGACACACGTGTGCTGATTGCCTGGGACAGGCCCAAGAGCGGGGATAAGTGCTGACTCTGCTCTTAGCCTTTCTCTCAGCAGAGACATGAACTGGGGTCTCTGCCCTACCCAATCAAAGGCAGGTTCGCCAATCTTAGAGAAACTCAATTTCGATCTGAGAAACTCAATTTCTCTCATAGCCCTGTATCCCCAGTACGGTGTGATTCAAAAGTTAATAGGAAGGGACAAACAGTTAAGACATATGACAGGCAATATGATGACATAAACCTTGTTTTCTTAGGATGCCAGTCTGAAAAAATGAACACAAAGCTCCTGAGAATAACTGAGTCACTTCAGATTGAGACTTGATGGACAATGTTGGCTTTGTTATCACTCTGCAGGTAGCAAGGGGATAGGGTTAGGGAGAATTTCCAGAAAAGCAGAGGAGTTGTTATTAGAAGGGTAAAGCTTCCACTACCACGCGTCCCCTGTAGTGGACCCTGCATTACCGTGGTCCCTCCTCCTTTCAGGAGCCTTTTGAGGAAAAGTCTTCTGTGACAGGAACATCTCTCAGGTCTTTTAATCTGTGAGCTGCCAGGTGAAAGAATGGGGCTAGGGAACAAAAGACACTCAGATACTGCAGACAAGCTTTTGTAGGATCTGCCACGTCAGCTGTCTCTTATAAGGTCTGCTGTATTTTCTGTTGATGGTGCTCTTCCCCCGAGGATTTTCCCACACCTGGGAATGCCTGCCATAAGCCGCGCTGATATTTTCCTCAATGCCTTTCATTTCTGTGTACAGATGGAGCTGGGATATCACACACTGTCCTTGTCCTTATTCTGTTCTGCTCCTTGGCAGTCACAGCTTTCCTGGCTGGAAGCTTTCATCCCACCTCCCTCTCAGCCCTTTTCAGGAGGGGCTTTGCAATTATTTATAAGCTAGCTTGTCCTGTTTTCTGACATTTTCAGTGTAGTCTGCAGAAGAGTACAGCTAAGTATGTGTTCTCTGGTTTTACAAGGAACAGAAAACTTAAAGTAAATGTTGGTGGTCTGTATTAGCAAGATATTAATTTTTTAGGGTGAGAGGGACCCTCCCTTTAAATCGAAGGTCTTCTCAGTGGAAAATTTTCGAGTGGCCTGCAACTACCTCTTGCCTTTAAAGTGTTTGGAGATCCTAGAGGGGCAGGCTGCTCACTTGCATGCTTGTCAGGGGGAGGCTGGCTGTCCTGCTTATCTTGTATTCCTACTCACCATCCCCAAGTGGGTTTTCTCTCTCCTTCCTCTTGTCACGTGTTAGAATAAGACATCCTGTGATTTACTTCATTCACCTTCCACTTGAGTTCTGAGGCTTGAGATTTTCCAAAATACAAGAGGCAAAACTATAATGATTTGGGCCTCAGCACCTCTGGAGGCATCTTTAGGTTTTTTGTCTGAGATAAATTTCTATTCAAGCTGAAGAGAGCAGCATTTCCTTTTTATGCTGCTGCAAATATGTGGGTGCAGTGACTACCTTTTCTTCTGGAAGTAGTAAAGTGGACAGGTTTGCCTGCTGCCCAGTACTACAGATTGTATGATGTATTTACTAATTCACCCCCTCCTCCAGCACATTGCTGTTTTGTTTGCCTACATGCATATGTGAGAGAGAATTATAGGTCTCCCAGCTACCTTCTCTTCCAAAGATAATTAAAATACAGAGTGTCTTCTAAAGAGATGCATACCCCCTCCAATTTATTTATAAATACACAATTTTTTTTTTTCTTTTGACCAACCTTAGATAAAAACTGGTGGTTGCAGTTGAATCTCTCTGAGTTTTTCATTAAAACCGTTCAAAGCAAACTATAGGGTGGAGAATCTCCTGTGAGCCAAAACTAACCTCCGTGTTCCTGCCAATGAAATCTGTATTGCCAAATTTCACACAGCCGTGTTCTCTAGCACCTCCTTTGAACACGAGTGTGGTTCTGGAGGCTGTTTTGAAGCTTCCACTTGAAACACTCTCTGTGAGCTAGTAGAGCATTTTCTGGCACTTAAGGTTCTGTATCTGGTAGCTGTCTGTGCTATAGAGGGCAATGAGTCATGGCTTGCTAAAGGAGAAAAAAAGGATTTCTTAGAAAACATTTTAGAAAAGCTGAGGTGGTTTTTCAGCTGGAAACGCTGGTGGTGTCTGTGGTGGCATTGGTGTGGCAAGTTACCTCTGCAGTGTTTCTAAGAATTACTGGCTAGTGCAGTGGCTCATCTGAATACCCTTTTTATATGATTTTCGCAGCCAGTGACTTTCTCCTAGTATAGCATATTTCCTTCATATATTTTGCTATTTGGACTGCTGGATATGGGGATTTGTATCTTGCTATACTCTTAATGATATACCTGAATTATAAAAGTGCAAAACCCCTCACCTCCTGCTGGAATCTTGAGGAATTATGGGTGTTCATCATCCTAAACAGTCAAGCAATTGTGCTGCAGACCTCACTGTGAGTTGGTTCCTTTCTGTAGTTTACCAGATCATTAATGTTTCAGTTGGCTGGCTCTGAATTCATGACAGCAGTACATGTTAACAGAACTGAGTGTGCTGCTCCAGCCTCCCAGCCAGCCTGTGATGCTGGCATTTGGGATATAGGAGCAGTGCAGTCTG
>VZRF01000187.1:1400717-1468217 GCA_013396875.1 Vireo altiloquus
ATCACCTATTAAAAAGGCATTTTTGCATTTAGTGTAGAAGATACAAAGCAGTTTAGCATCCTGGAAAATACCAATCTGACTTTTACAATGCAATTAATGACACGATGTTTGAGTCGTATTTTGGAAGGAGTATAATAGAAGTCTGGGGGGAGGAGAAGGGGGATGGAGACACATTGGTCTTAGTAAGAACTGACCAAATCCACTTTATTCTTCATCTGTGGTGAGTGTTAGGAGAACAGTGGGTCTATATTGGCATGGTAGGGATCTGGATGAATGGAAAGAATAGGTTACAGCCTTCACATCCTCCCTAAATTCTGCCCAGCGTGTCTGATCTGAAATAATTTCTCACAGGTCTCATGCAGGAGGGGAGGAGGGAGGGGAGTTTTGTCACTGAAACATACAGCTAGGTACAGGTGATGGAGCAGTTTTGGATGTGCAAATACAGTTTTACCAGTCGGACAGCTCCTTAACCATGGCCCTCCAATGGCTCCACTGCACTGGTCATTCTCCTTGGAAGTTTGGTGGTTTTTAAAGAAAAGGCCTAACTGTTTCTAAGGGTGCCAGAGAGATTGCAGTTTAAAGCCACATGATTATAAATAAGTTTCTTTAAAGCCCTGACTTCTGTTTATAAAAATAGATGTTGAACATACGGTACAACATAAAAATCCATGTGGTCCTGCAAAGAGAAAAAAAAAAAAAGTGGAAAGCACTTTAGCCTAAACCAGATGTGCAAAAGAGAGCTCCTAAATGTATTTTGTATTTTTTATTTGTGTGTATGTGTTTGTGTTTGTGGGAGATATTTTTGGTTCCTGCTAGGCTTCTTTGCAGCAAAGCCCCTTTCTAGAATTTACTTTCCTTTATTAGAGTTGCAGCTCGGCTTTGTGTGGGCCTCTGGGGGTTTTGGCCAGCCGTTGGCAATTTCTCTCAGACACCCAATTACCCCTGACGTCAATGCCGTCTCTCCCATCTCCCTTGGGTGCCCACATTTTTTCCTTTGTAACACTAATAGCTGACTAGCTAAGTGCCTGTTATTTCCTTGGCAGAAGATTTGATTGTGTTTTGGGCCGGATACTAAATCCAAAAACTATGTAAAAATGTCAATAGGTGAGTGCACATTGATTTCGGTTAGTCACAGTGATATTTGAGCCCCTTTGGGGGCTCTGTCTGGGGAAGTATTTTACAAGAAAGATAATATAACAGAAAATTACTGGAGCTGCACAGGTCTCTGGTGGATTTCTTAGGGGCCTGCTAAGTTTCTGTAGAATCAACAAATGCTTTATTAATCTAAATTTGCGGTTTTGTTCCTGCCTTTCTTCAGACGGTTCGGGCTCGCCGGAGGAGGCTCGGCGGGAGCGGGGCGGCCGGCGGCAGAGCCCGGCCGGGCCGGGGGGCGGCGGGGAGGCCGGGGGAGGCCGGGGGCGGCCGCGGAGCCCTCCCCGCCCGGCCGAGGGCTGCGGCGGCAGATAACGCGGGGGACGGAGGGGGTCCCTGCCAGCTGTGCGGGGCCGGCGCTGACTGGGAGCGGCTGATAAGAGCCCCGCGCGGGAGCCAGCCGGCAGCGCCGCTCCGCCAGCGCGCTGCGGGGCCGCGGCGACTGGCAAAGAAAGTTAAACACAACTGGTCCGGGGGCGGCGGGGAGGGCTGCGCCGGAAGATAATGGTAATTGATTGAATCAAAGTCGCAGAGCAGCCTTGTTTTTCCTCGCAATTAATTTTTTTTTTTTTCTAATTTTCAGACCGAAGTATCCGAAGAGCTCAGGTTGCACCGAGCACATGCTGCACTAAAAGATAATAAGCACATGCCCTCTTCAGCTTTTTGGGGGAAATTCAGGCCAAGAAAAGGCACAATTAAATATAATGCACCCCCCTTAAAGTTACGAGCACACGGCTCCAAGCTCAGCGGAGCGTGCCCTTAAGGACAAGGAAAATCAATGGCTCTTTCAGGTCGCCAGGCTGTGTGCTTGCTGGCTACCAGGGACTTGCAGTCAATTTTGCCCGCAAAGCCAGCAGATAGTGACACCAGAGAAGGGCATTGTCAGGGGTCTTAGTTGCGCAGTGTCCACACATTGGGTGTTTCTGCAGCCCTTCTTCCTCTCCTGCTCCCCACCACAACCTCATACCCCACAGCTCAGGATGTCTGTAGAGGAAAGCAGAGATGCATGCCATTTGAATTTTTGTGTCAGTTACTTTCCAGGTTTAGTTTAGTCGGTTTGGATCTTTTTCGCCAAAAACTTGTTGGCCAGAAATTTTTCTTCACTTTTAAGAGGATTCCCCCCAGTATAGCATTCAGGGCTAGTAGTATAGTTTGTGTGCTTTGAGTAAATAAAACCTTTTAGTCTTTGGCAATTGCATCTGCGAGCAGTAAAATCTTATGTCAGCACAGCGTGTAGAGTGCAGCATACCTAATAACTAGTAAACCATTTTAAAAAGTCTTCTGCTTGATCAGACATGGTGCTTAATGTATAATGCTGTATCTTGCCCAGCACATAATTAATATTGAGGCTGGAAAAGCCTCCCCTGTGGACCATGACACCATAGACCAAAACTGGCATTTTTTCACACGTTAGGGTTTTCTTTCTTTAGTGGACGACATTTCTTTGCTCGTTTTAAAAATCATTCTCTAAGAATTAACAGACTGTATTAGCGTATTGTATATCTTAAATGAACCTTGCAAGCTCTAACCGTGTATTATTCTTCCCATATAGGCACTAGGTAGGGTAGGCAGGCAAGCAGTATTGTAATGCCAGAGAGATCAAATGTTAGATAGGAAAAGAAAACCCCAACCCTAACCTGGGAAATAAAAATTAACCAACGCATTTTTGCAGTGATTTTGTTGGATCCCATCCTGGAACAAGTGTATGTATGGATGTGCTAGGAAAATGAATGGGCCTTATTGAGGTAAGACACCATGGTTTATCTAATCATGAAGAAGTTGGAATTTTCATTAGAGCTCTGTCATGTTTTCCTTAGAATGGCAATGGAAGATCTCTTTATGTGTGGGCAAAATTCATGGGATTTCTTCCCAACTAGTGAAAGGATGGAGCATTTGCTGTCTGTTTGGGCAGGAGCAGGGTATCCTGATATCCTATCAAACAGAGTAGGATATCCTGTGCTGAAAGAGCTGGTAATCTGCCTTGTCATGACCATTGGTTATGAAAGGGACGAGTCAGCTGTGAAGAAAGATGACTTTCTTGCAGGCACCATGTAAAAACTTTGGCCTAATGCCAGCACAACCATTGCTGATCAACTTTGGCAGGGGCATGGTTCAGATTAGATACTACTTGTGTGGAAAAAAGGTTTTTTTTCTTTTGTCTTACAGGCTTGAGAGCAGACCTTCTGTCTTTGACATTTCAGGTTCCAGTGTAATTAAACCCACAACTGTAATCTGGTCTTGTCTCTTTAGCCACTGTGGTATGACTGACAGGTGACGCTGTCCTTCGCTACCTTGAATACAGCTGGTGGATTACTCCTGGGCAGTCAGATGTTTTTAAACTAGAGCAGTGCTTGGTAGCACCCCTTTCATCCTCCTCCCAGCCTGGCCAGTGTGCTCAACCTGGTGGTCTCAGAAATGCTGACAGCAATGCGGAAAACAAGTGGCAAAGCCAAAGTACTATGAGGTCATTTGGGTAGATAAAAGTGAGTAAAATTGGTGGAGATAAGGTACACCCACTCAGCACCTGCCCACCTCTGTGCTCCTCTATGCTAAGGCACATTGCTGCCAGCGGGGCTGCTGCCAGGGCTGTGCTGGCATCAAGCACTCCCTGGGCTGAGCTGCCAGCCCTGCCTGGGAGGGGCATGGGGAAAGGACAAAACCAGCTTCTGCTGGAAAGATTTAAAAAATGACCTCTGTGCTAAGATGCAATGCTGAGTTTTGGGGTATGGGCCAGTCTGTAGGGCACTGGCAGCTGGCAGTCACAGGCAGCTGGAGGAGCTGGCCTCTTGTGAACCAACTCCTGAAATTAAAAGAGGGCAGGTTTTAAGTTAAAACCGAAACAAAGAGCACGGCTGGCTGTGCTGTCACAGGCCGAGGCGCATTGGTGGCTGTTGGTTTTCCTGTGTTGTGTCACCTCCAGTGATGTTGTGTGAGGCGCAGGCACGGCAGAGCTGCTGCAGCAGGACACACACTCTGGGACCTGTTCTCCTGACCCACACCCGTGTCTGTGGGGTGCAGAGGGTCCTGCAGTGAGTGGGCAGGGCGTGGGGAAGGGGAAGGCGAGGCAGGGGTCGGTGGTGGCAGTGACGGGAAGCAGGCGGCTGGCGCCGTGTGGGGTACACAGCGGGGCATGTACCTCTGAGGATGGAGGGAAGGAGGCTGTGGGACAGCCCACAAATACCTTAGGGGTGAGTTAAGATACCTTAAAGACACCTTCTCAGTAGTTTGCTGGGAAACAGGCTTGTATGCTAGTTTTGCCACATCCTAGCTTTTAAATGTACAGTGGGAGATAAAGGACGTGCTATAGAAAAAGCTGGGTGAATTCCCAAAGCAGTGAAGGTAGGAGAGTAGTAACAGGGCAGCAGCTGCTTGGGAGGTGGCAGCAAGAAGAAATATCAGCATGGAGGGGAGCAGAAAAGGAAGAATGGAGAGGGAAACATCCCCAAAATTATTTCTATCCCTTTGTTAAGGACTTGAGACATTTGTGAGTGAAACTCCAGATTTTCCTGGAGCATTTCCTTTTCCCTACATTTGTACATGCCTTGCAGCCCAGGTCTTTTTTGATTCTTGGGTGTGGGTTACACCTATTACCAAAGTGTCACTAAGGTATTAAGACAGATTTCAGGTGACTGCTCTGACAATGGTGTTGTTCTTGCCATATAATTCGTAGGGCTTCACTTAAGTCACAGCCAGAA
This sequence comes from Vireo altiloquus, assembly GCA_013396875.1. NCBI lineage: Eukaryota > Metazoa > Chordata > Aves > Passeriformes > Vireonidae > Vireo > Vireo altiloquus. The sequence continues at coordinate 1,405,565 of VZRF01000187.1, forward strand.
CATTACACCTGCCCCAGAGAATAAGGAGGAAATTCATCAGGTTATTTTAAGTTGATTCTGTGGAAGCATGTAGGACTATATCCAAGTTAAACTCAAAGGGAAATGATCAGATTGGCTGCAGATTTCATCAGGTTTATAGTTGTATTAGGAATCTCACATGAATCTTTAAAAATGTTTTAGAATTGAAAAACTTAAAGGTTTTGAGAAAACTTGTTGCACAAAAATGATCAGTATGAGTATGTATCTCACACTGGACAAGTAGGTAAGTTCAGTAAAGCATCAGTTTCTTTATGTTGAGGCAGCCATGTGAACATAAACACTTGAGCAATGTGAATAGCCACCAAGAAGCATCAGAGTTCTGCTTTGTCTTTTCGTTTTATGCAGGAGACTCATGAAATTTTTCTTTCAACTCTGTTAGTGCCAGGTTTAAGGAGTGTTAGCTGAGCAATAGTTTTTTTCTAAAGCACGTGATCTTTAACTTTTTCCCCCTAATCTTTGAATGTGCATTAAATTCACGTAGGTCTTGTAATTTTGACAGTTTTTGTTCTTGGTTTGTTTTTTTTTTTTCCTGGATCTTCATTATGTGAGTAGCAGTCTCTCTGTTGCCAAGCATTGATGCTCTCTTTTATGTTGCTTTTACAACCCCCCATTGTCCCTGGTTCACAGAGCTGGTAGACCAAGCAAGGGGAGTGAATGACTTCAGGAAGGGATAGTCTTGTATGCTCTGACCGTGGAGATGACAGAAATGTAGAGAGGATGGAAAGAGGGTAAGCAAGGTCTTGAAATCAGAGATGCAAATGGATTGTATTCCAGAGAAAGGTTAGAGTAACAGGACTGGAAATGGGGACAGAGGATGTGAGTCAGGGTGGGAACTGGCAAGAGGAAGATGAGAAATACCAAAAGAGCATGGGGAGAGAAGAAGGGGAATAGACTAGTGAAAGGTAGAGTGGATCTGGAAGTAGCAACTAAGTGAAACACACAAGCTAAGATAGTTGACTCAGAAAAGGAGGTGGGAAGTGTAAGATGAAATGAACAACTTCAGCAGGGGATAATATCTTCCACTCTTAAAAAAGTTCAAAACGTAGGAGACGGAAGAAATTAATCTACTTGATTTTACTTTCCTATGCTTTTGGCCAGGCAGTTCTGCTTTTTTTTCCAGCATCGGTGGCTATCTCATGATTTCCCTGAGACATTGTCATAGAAATGGACATGGAAAGGAAATGTCCTGCTTCTAGGAAGCATGGTCAGGTAGTGTCTTCTCTTCCCAGTGAGAGGTGGGCTTCCAGTAGCTAGCCTATTAGAGTAATTTTTTTGGCAAAGTATCCTCGAAAAAAAAAAAATTATTGAAAATGACTGGTGACTTTCTTCTGGTAGCAAACAAAATCACTTTGAGAAACAGTTTATATAGAGGTGATCTCCATATGTCCTTTTCAGACTAAATTACTCTGTGATTGAACCTTCTGAGGAAAAAGAAAATGTGAAGTTTGAGTTTTGTTTCTGGTGCAGGTTGAAAAGGCTTAATGAGCAGTGCTCTATTCTAGCAAAGTTAAATTAGAATTAACCAAGTGATTGACTTCCACCAGCAAAATCAGAATTCCACAATCCCAGCAGCAAATGTTGCTTGAGCTCCTGGGTAAATAACTCAATTAGCTCTGCGAGATGCCCTTCTCTTGGGTTAGAGTTAGGGACCACTGTAGGATGTCCCTCCCTTTGCAGGAATTCCCATGGGTTTCCAGAAAGTGAGACCAGAAAAGGCACACATGCTCCTAGTGACGGCAGCTTGAGCTCATTACTCTGATTTTTAGATATGTTGGCATTGTCTCAACAGCCCACATTCACATTTATGGCCTTTCCAGACTACTTATCTAGGAGAGAATGTGTGCTCAGCCTGCTCAGCCTGCTCCAGTCCCTTCTGAGCTTGAGCTCAGGGCCCAGACAAAGCACACCACAGCTTGGACAGCCCCAGTATTCCACTCTCAAAGATGCAAAGGCAAGACACAAAGTGGAGGTAGCTCTCCATGCAGATCTTTACCTTCTGGCACTCCTGTTTGGTGATCCCACTGTCTCCTGAGGTTGTCTGAACATCAAAAATAGCTGAACTATTAGAAAATTATTCCCTCCCATGAATGAGCATGTAGGTATTTTCTAATGAAATTTAAAACCGAATCTTATTCTGCACCATCCCTATTGGTTTGCACTCCAATAAATTCCTTCTTTTTAATTCATCTCGAAGTGTTTTGGAAGATTTCTCAGCACTGACCTTTGCTTTTTGTGGGACCATCTATGGAAAGGACAGAACATTTGCTGAAGTGCCTTTACTGTATTTTCCCATTAGAATTCTCTACTCAGTGCTGAGGTTTCAAGAGGCTTTGAGTGAGTTGGTTGAGTCTCCTTTTGAACCCATCATGGATTTTTCTTTGTATTTTATTTCCTTTAAAGATTATTTCCTTCCTTATGGCAACCACCTTTTGTCAAATGAGTAAGGCACTCCAGTTCTTCCCAGCTTTTGCCCCATTTACCACGTTCCAAAAAGATTGCTGTGGCTGTGTGACCACATCTCAGATTTTCCCTGGAGGGATCTCTGATTTCTTTTCAATCAGTTCATTTAATTGAGCATGTTTATTTCCCTAGCCCTTGTGGCTCCCTGAGTGCAGCTATTCGTCAGAAGCTGGATCTTAAGCATCCTTTTCATGTTTTACCTGGAGGATTTCTTAAACCATCTCATCTGTTCTCAGCATTTGGGGCTAAGCCCAAAAGGGAAGCTCTCTCAATCAAAAGGCTATCTAAATGGATAATGTGATACTTTGAGACCTGTAACATGGAGGCAAATGTCCCAGTCCCGCTGCTCCTGTGCTGATCCCACCAGAGCCTCAGTAGCTTTGAAGGCTCGTTTGGGCAAGGTTCCCAACACAGATGTTTGCAAGACAGCTAACTGGAACTTGGTATGTGTACCTAGCATACTGCTTAGATGTAGAGCCTAGGCATGATGCCCACTTTGGAAAGCAGCTTTGTAGTCTATATTTGCTTAATTTAGTCCTCAGCTGTCCTCCTGAGAATGGCTGTTTGCTGCATGTTGGTGTCCAAGAGCAGGAAGCGATGGAGGCAACTTTCATCAGAAAGAAGATGAAGTAACTTGGCACTCATTGGAGTTTGGAGGCTGAATTGCCTCTTAAAAGATCATCCTTACTGCTTGTCTAAGGAGTTTCCAAGCTGTAAATAGGATGGGAAGAAGGATGCCTTTGTGTCCTGTGTTCCTCTTTTTTAGATGTTGTCTTGGTGACATGAGCTTCCTTCTTCAAAGTCTATAAAATTCTGTGTGAATGCTTTCCATGCTCCAGTTTGGCATCCAGCATAAACCCAAGCAAGCTGACCTGAGACAGGAATGCATTTTCCTCTTCAATGACTTCTGTCTGTGTCCACTGCTAGCATCTATATTAGCAAATACAATTTCTTGGAAACATCCCAGAGCTTTTCTTTTCCAGAATATTTTTAATAGTGACAAAGCACTGTTATTTCCTAGAAAGTTTGGTCAGGTTCTTCCGCATCAATTTTTAAATCCCTGTTCTATTACTTCCTTATGACACTTATTTTTATGCTGTCTTTTTAAAAATAAACATCCAGGGATTAGACTAGATGATCTCCAGAGGTCCCTTCCAACCCTGGCTATTCTGTGAAACAGAAGTCAGGAGTAATTAGAGAGAAATGCACCACATTTGTAGCATAAATAGAAGGAAGTAAATTATATGATGTGTCACTACAGTCAATGGTCAAATATCCAAATTTTGATCTTGACGGCTGAGTTAAATAAAAAGAGATCCTTTTAAATAACTTGACATTCCCTTAATGATCCTTGAAAGGTAAATCTGAACATTTGACTTCATTGCAATAATACAGCTAGTTAAAATTTTTATTATTTTTAAGCCAGCAGCCAGCAGGCTGGAGTAAGTTATTTGCAGAGTATTTTTAAAGTCCATATTGAAATATTAGCCATAACTGTCTGCTGTGTATAAAAAAAGGGGGGGGTGGGTGTATGTTTGAAGTTTAATCATGCTTCTACTTATGCTCAGTCCCAGAGCAATCCTTTTTTCTGCTGCTGAGCTCAAACAGCTAGTAGCCAGGTTTGATCTGCTGCCCCATGGAGCAGTGCCCTATGTGAATTTGAAGTTTTCTCAACCCGGGAGGCCCACAAATAAAGACTAGCCTCAGGTAGCCAGAGCTCTCCTTCCCAAAGCAGCTCCCGGGGCGCTGCCTGGAGCAGTCCTCCTGAAATTGTTTCAGGCAATTGCTATAGACTATCTCTACTACTGCCCCTCTTACCCCTCCTTCCCTCTCCTCCTCCTGGCATAAGGGAGGAGTTTTGGAGTCCAGGAGTCCTATTTGACTTTAATAAAATGAAGAAAAAAACCTAAAAAAAATAGAAAGCAGAGCAGTTTGTAGGGAACTGGCACAGACTGTGGAAACAGGAGCCACAGCAAGACAAAACCCAGTGGCCTTCAAAACTTTTTTCCCTTCTTTCTCACCACACGACTTGGAGGATGTGGACAGTAATTAAAGGACCCCCTAGCTCCTCATTTTCTGTGCCTGGTCCTTTGATCTGGTTCGTGTCGGGTAGCTATTTTCATTGTTCCTGTCTTTTCTTTTATTCTCACCCAGCCCCTTTGATGTGAGCAATGATGATCTTTAATTCCAAAATAGGAGATGGGCAGGATAGCAGTACTGGCCTTATATAATGCATCTTTCACATCTTATTTTTAAACTTGAGCATAATAGGTGTAAGTCAGAGCCTGGGGAGCATTAACCCTTTCCATGCAGGGAAACTGCTGAGGAGGTTAAGAGCCTATCACTTTTGGTAACGTCAGTCAGGTTAATCTTCTGTAGATGCCTGCAGATGCATTTGTGAAAAAGATTATTATTACTGTTATTATTATTTTCCTGCAAATATGATGGATCTCAAAATATAATCTGGAGAGAGTTTGTCCTAATTGTTCCCATGTGGGAAAAATGTGCTGAGAAAGAACAGTAAAGCTAATGCAGTTATTCTGACTGGCTTCACTTGGCAGCACAGTGGGAGTGAAGCATACTGTTTATTAGTGTATGTTAATAAACTATAAGGGACAAGCTGCAGGTGGCAGTTTATAAACTGTTAGCTCAGGTAAGATAGATGACAATATGGAGGTTATTAGTAATGTTAGCAGGAGAGAAGGGCTGGAGGTTCTTAATGTTGTCTTGAAATCACAGAAGCCTGGGATGTCTCTGTGTTCTGCCTCTTTTTTACGGGGTGCACAAACCAAGTAGCTGCACTCCAGCCAGGGTGTGTGGCACTGGGGCTGGAGCACCTGGTGGCAGACCATCAGAGGTGGCAAATGCAGGAATCCCTCTGCCAGCCACCTGGGGGGACATTCCCCTGCCAGGCTGCGTGGGGTGGCACACGTGGCACTCCTGTGCTGTGCTTTGGGTGGTGGCACACAGGCCCTCCATGCCATGCTTTGGGTGGTGGCACATGCATGGAGGCCAGCACAGTGGCCCTGTGCCATGCTGTGGGTGGTGGCACACGCACGGAGAACAGCACAGTGGCCCCCATGCCATGCTCTGGAGGAGGCCAGCACCGTGGCCCCCGTACCATGCTGTGGGTGGTGGCACATGCATGGAGGCCAGCACAGTGGCCCCCATGCCATGCTGTGGGTGGTGGCACACGCGTGGAGGCCAGCACAGTGGCCCTGTGCCGTGCTCTGGAGGAGGCCAGCACCGTGGCCCCCGTGCCCCGCAGCCTGGAGCTCCCCTGCGCGCCGCCGCAGCCCCAGGGAGGCAGGTGGTGCCGGCGGAGCCCCTGCCCGGCTGTCCCCGGGGAGCTCCGCATTACCGCGGTCCCCATCTGCCTCGGCAGCACCTCCTCCCTCCGGGCCCCAGCAACAATGGCTCTGCTGCTGCTGCTGCGCCCTGCCCGAGCCGGCCCGGTGACATTTGCAGGGTTCAGCCGTCACAGCACAATCCGCTCGGGAAATGCGGCTGTAATTGTAAATAGGGAGCCCAGAATTTTCAAACTTCAGGTCTCGAGGCACCCGCGCCATGGGGAGGGGAGGGGTGGGTTTCAGCTTTCCCTGGTGCCTTTTATTTTAGAAGGATTTGTGACTATCTGAAAATTTGGAAAACTAGAGGTTGTTTGAACATCATGTCACTGGTTTTTCGTTCAGAAGAGGACCTAAATGGGCACAAATTGAAAACAAAAATCCCACCATTTTCCTGACAGAATTAATTGGAGGCGAAATATAACAAGTTGTCAATAAGAAATAACAAAGAAGCAGTGAGGATAACAAAGATTAAGTGTGGTAATGGACAGAGGCAGCTTGATGAGTCTGACTGTGTTTTAGTTTAATGCCTGCATTTTTCTTTTCATTCACAAAATGCATATGCATATGTACCTTTATGTCTGAAACAATTTTATGTGTGGATTTATACCTTCATGACACCCACTCTTTTAGGGACATAAAATGTGTGTTACATTTGTGTAGTTCTTAAAATAACAGCTGTTAATTAGATAACTTTCAGGGCAATTCTTATTATCTGTTATGGTCCTGGATCAGCAAAGTAGTTCAGCAGATGCCCAACTTGAGCACGTGATGAGACACGTAGGCTCTTCAGCCTGCACTTGCTTAAACCTGAGCACATGCTTAAATACTCTGCTGAACAGGGGCCAAGACCAGATGTAGTGAATACCTATAATTAACTTTGTTAAATGGCTTACAATATGCCACTTGTTTCCATGTGCTTTTAAATTTCCCACTTGAACATTATTTGGGCTGAACTTCTGTGTGTTTGTCCTTGTCTGTAGAGCTCTTTTTTTCCCCATTAAATGCATTTGATTCCCTCAGAATATTTCTGTTAGGCGTGAAGGAGGAAAAATTCTCTTCCAGTTCTTCCAGTACAATAAGTCTTTAGTATGAGTGGTTTTGTAGCTGGGGTGCTTTAAGGAAATAAAGGAAAGAAAGGTTGTAGAAAGGAATAATATTTCACTGGAGCAGCTTCTAGAGTTGGAAAAAGTAGACACACTTCTGAGACCTGGCAAAGGGATGGTGGAACCTGTAATCTTGTCCACTTTTTCCAGCTATATCAGCTAATCTAATAATAGAAGCTTATAGGGCGTTGTAATTTCTTTTTTTAGACAGAGAAAACAAACATTGAAACTGCAAAGGGGAAAGTTGGCACCAATACATTCCTCAATGAGTACTAGGGCCCTTTCTTCACTTGGAAAGGAAAAAAAAATCCCTTTTTCTAAAGCAGCCCTGTTTTAAGGGCTCAAGCACGCCCAGATAGCCTCTAGTTAGGTTTCAGCAGTCTAATGAAGCCTGCCTTTTTTGTGATTTCACTGCACATACTCCCTGCCTGCCTTGATTGGCAGCTGGGTAGCAGACCTCTGCAGCTGTGACAATTTGCCTGAGGGAGACTGTAAGTGTCTCATTGAAACTTGCATTGTAAAATCCTCCAAAATGCCTCCCATAATATTAGGCACAGGAGAAAAACACAGGTGTGAAAAACTTTCACAGATCCCATGAGTTCAATGTCTCTTGGCAGCTTTGGTGGATTCAGTGTTATAATATAAATTTTAAGCTTGCTCTTACAAAACAGAAGTTGCTCCATCTTCTGTCACAAGAAGTGGTGAAAACCAGCAGCGCCTGCACCGCGCTTGCCTTTCCAGGGCGATGAGGATTGGTTATCCATGGGTGAAAGCTGCCTACCTGCTGTAACTCGGCAGCTTATTCCAGCACGGAGAGGACACAGGTGTCCCCACTGCTGAGGCATTTCACTGGCACAGCAGAGTTTTAGGAGTCCTTGTCTTCTGAGTGAAGGCATGGTCTCATCCTGTCCAAAAATGAGCGCTCGTTGATTGATTCTGCTTCCGGTGAAGGGGGGATTTGAAAACCTAAGAGGTGTCTCCATGAAATCAACCTTCCTGTATGTATGCATGATCATTTTCTCTTCCACTGGTTAAGTAGCTTACTGTACTCCTCACTGGCACATAGGTGAGATTCAGCATTGCCAGCATGACTGGAAGATGCATCTTGGCTTCTGAATGCCTGATCCTTTTGCTGGTGTGTTTGTTCCCAACTGATTGCCTGTGTGTTTCAGCAACTTTGCTTCTTACATTTGCCATAAAGGAATCTCAATATGACTGCAGCCTTAAGATCTGGCACTTCAACGGTCTCAGTAGGTTCAACACAATATTCAGGAATTAAAGTTCTGAAGAAATGCAAGCAGCTAAATTTAGACTTAAGAAACGTGCCTGATTTGAGTGAGCTGTGGGTATGCTGGTGCATGGAAGTTTCCCTGCAAGCCAGCCAGGCTTTATTTGTTGCTTAAGGGAGGAGATTTTAGTAAAGTTGGAACATTTGATTTGCTTTCTTGAATTGTTTTTGATTAGTGAGTGAGTGCAAGGTTGAGCTTTAATAACGTATCCATTGTAATAAAATCATGCTGGTGAGTGATACATGTGGCTAAAAAGATTTAGATACACTAGTCTGTTAAACTAATATAAATTGGAAATGCTCTGGAAACAAGCACATAAAATAAGAACCAAAGGCAATTTTAAAGATTTTTTAACTCTTTCTGGGGCTAAGATTTTTGTGACAGACTGGCCTGTTCTGGCAAGCTGGGTGAACAGCCCTGATAAAAGAGAAACTGTTTTGAATTTAGTAACGAAAAGTGTTAATGCATCACTGAGTTTCTGCTGTGGTGTACTAGTGACAGATCCAGTGAGTAGCTAAAGCTGAAAATAACAAATTTCAAATTCAAATGACATTCAAAAGTTTCATAAGAGACTCTACTTTTCATCTTCTCCTCTGGACTACAATCTTTGGTCAGTTTGAGACAAATCAACAATGCTGTAATACGTAGATTTTGTGAGTTGGTAGTTGCAGTCGGGCTGAGGTTGTTTTAGTTTCAGGTTTTTATCAGGGTTTTCTGCTGTCGGTGCTTTCCGCAGACTGTCCTAAGAGCCACAAAACTTGTGCTGATGTATAGTGGTTCAATGTACTGTAAACTACACAAGAGGGCTCAGTTTCATGGATGTGTGAAGCTTTTGTGTAAATGTTTTTAGTGGTGTCAACTGAGAAGCTGAGCTCAAAGTTCAGTTGAGCATTAGTGGTATCAATTAAAAGCTCAATTTGAGATACTCACTTGTTGAGGCTGGTTCATTTCAAAGGAACATTTTAAACAAACTTTGCAAAGCAGTTCACTATTATGTTTCTAATTTCACAGATGGGGAAACTGAGGCACAAAGCTATGGAGTTTCTTGCTTTTCTAATGCAGTTGGGGATGTTAACAGAACTTGGAGCTTCCAGGCAGTGCTGCTGATGTGTTATTGACTGCTGTGTACTGCTCCTTGTCTAGCAGGGGAGTCTAGTTTGTCAAAGGGAGGGGGTTTTGTCTCATCATTGAGGAAGGAAATGGATTTAAATGTCAAAGGTTGGGAAAGCCATTGTCTTCCCTTTTGTGGCAGTGAACATGTCACGTTCCTCTGCTTAGTAAATAAATAAATTAAACTCTAAAGGAAATGGTAGTTTTGGAAAAAAATCCCCAACACTGTAATCCAGAGCATCTGTTTTCTACTGTATTTTTTCCCCTGGTCTCTTTTTATAATTTACATCCAAAGCATGAATTGACAGAATTTGGCAGAGTCGGATCTGTACAGTAGAGCTTAATGGTTTTGTAGCAGGGAATAAATAAAGCCCCTCAAGCCTGTTTAGTTCTCACCCATGCACGTGAGCAGAGAGCGGGGGAAGGAGCGTTGTATTTTTCTTGGAAAAAGACCTTTTCGGTTTCTCCTAATCTGGCACCTGGAGGTCCAGCTGTGCTGGCTTGAGGCTGTGTGTAGCCTTGTGCATGGGAAAGATGATGGACAGGCCACTGTAGAAGTTGAAATGTTTCACGTCTCTGTAGGCAATATGTATAGCTATATTTGTGAATAGTGGCAGTGCGAAACTGGAGGTGGAATTACTCTTTAAACAATGATTTGCCAATAGTGCTACAGTCTGGACTGGTTTCTGTTGTGATTTGTGGGGAGGACCAGCAGTGCATGGATTTTCCAGCTTTGCTTGCTCGTGCTACAGCAGCCATGGAGCCTCTGTGCCTGCCATCATTGCTTCCTGTCTCCATGAGCTGACTGTAAATTATTTTTCCTGGTTTGAGCTCTGCACATGGCCTGGAAATGTGCCACTCTGGTTATGTTTGGCTTGGTCTTCTGCTAATTTATACCAGTTTCTATTTCAATATATTTCCATTGGCTTAATTCAATGGCAGTATTTCTAATTTACTTGAGTATGAGTATTGGGTTCATTACTCCTAACAGTTTAGTAATCTTGATTTATTTTTGTTCTTCAGTCACGCAAATGCCAAGGTCAATTTGCTCTTAAACACTTGATTTTCTGGGACATAAAATTATTCTGTATTTAAAGAAGAAAATAGAGGACAGGTTTTTTCTGCAAAGTGGTCTAGGTTGGGAGATGGTGGGCTTTGTTTGTTTGGATTACAGAACTTAGAAAATGCTGGGTTAATATTTGAAAACTGAAAGATTTAATTTGCCCTCACTGGTACTCTTGGATCCTCTGGATTCCTCAGCTGTGGATTGGGAGCAGATATGGAGTGGCACGTACTTGGCCCAAAATGTTTCCAGCGGCCCAAGTAATAAGTGATTTTAATGGAGAACTTTTCACAGCAGAGGACTCAGAGATATAGTCTGTGCTTTAATAAAGATGCTATGTCTCCACAGTGTACATTAGTCAGTGAGTTAAACAAGCATCAACATTAAAACAGACATTATCCCCTGCAGTGTATTTTCTTAGTGCTTTATCCATTACAGCTCTCAAATGGTGAGGTTTCTAGTCCTTCCTGTTGGAAACAGCTCTTTTCTAACATTTATTGCGGATGTTTTCTCAGTGTCTAGCATAAAATTGTGCTTTCTGCTCTCCTCCTGCCCTCCCCGAATGCTCGGTGTAGTGCAGTGATGGTGTTTACCGTACATGAACCCCTCGGAAGCAGTTCCTGCACCTTCCTTAGCTGTTCTATAACAAAGATACATATAATCAGACCTTTTAACCTTTCTTCATAAATCAGTCCATCCAGCCCATTAATCACTTCTGTTGCCTTCTTCTGAATTCTCTCCAATTTGTCATCATCCCGTGGCTGGGGACAGCTCAGTGACCGCAGCCCTGCACAGAGGTTCAGTACCAGCCCACTGCACCTGGGGATCAGCATTTATTTATTTTGTCCCTCTTTCCTTTTGCTTCATTCCCAGTCAGAATATATCTCCTGCCCTCTCTGCATAATCACTTCTTTAAAACATTTATGGAGATAATTTGCAGTCTTACAGACCGTCTATCATTCTCTGATGTCGAGTTAGCAGAGGTTGAAAGGGCAAAGGATTGAATGTGGCACTTTGTTTCTCTCCCTCCCTTCCTTCCTCCACTCCCCACCCCAAAATAAACAACACAACTCTTCCTTTGGTTCATATGGTCATACTGAATGTGAGGAAAGAGGTAGCATTAGAGAGGAAAAAAAGACGCTGAAAATATAATTGCCTAATTGTGAATCCTAAGTAGTGCAGGCAGCAGGGGCGGCCCTGACTGGAAGAATCAGAGGGTCACTAATTCATACTGCCAACATCCTAATTAGCTGTGCAAATGTAATGTTTATATTGTTGGGGATGGATTACAATATCCATTGTGGAATGGAAAGAAATAAATGAATTGTGTCAGTGTAGCTATGTAGAAAACACTCCTGCCACCCCATTAAACTGTGAGAAGTAGCTTAGCTACTAAAAAAAGTTTGTTTTCAGGCTGATGCGCAAGTCTAATTGGGTTTCCAAAGAAAGGAACATGTTTTAATTATTAATTAGAAATCAGAGGAGTAAAAGAGTGGAAATCTGCTTCAGCTGGAGGTTTTGCTCAATGCTGGATTTCTCCTTAATAAGCTGAAACATTCCAGGCCTGCCTTAGTTAGCGGTTGGGTGCAGTGGCTTTACTCGGGGGGTAGACATCTTAATGCTCATGTAATTATCATGTAATTATTTTGTAATGTGGGATCAAAATTTTGCATAGATGGCATTCTTTCACTGAACTTGAAAAATAAAAAAGTTGTGTTCATTAATGCAGTGAATTCAGTCATTTTGGTCTAAGAAGCAGGGTTCCCTCATCCCCCTCCCTATCTCTTTAAGACAAATATTTTGAAACAGTTTTAGAGATGGTGACCTCAAGATGAATAGAATTATTTAATTTAGATTTTGTTGAATATTTATCAGATTTCTTGTTGGTAATACTGCCTTTCAAGAGAAGTGTCAAGTGGGTTGCAATTATCATCAAAGCTGATAGGTACAAATAAGTGATGATCCTGTCTGCTAACACAGGGTGTGCAGGTTCATAAAGGGGAATTCTTGTGGAAGTGGCTTTCTCTCTATGAATTTTCCTCCCTGTTGCCATTGAACTTCTGGAATCAAAGTTGTTAAAGACTGATAGACTTTGTCAGAAGATGTTAAGTGGATTATGGCCCATCACAATAAATATTCCCTACGGAGTGACAGGGTATGTTTTAATGAACAGAGTATGAAGCTGCCTTTTTTGACTTGTGCTTTCTAGTGCCTAGAAGTATTCTTGAACAGAGTTCTGCTCTGTTTACAACTGCACATAGCTTATCTGCCCAGATGAAAATGTTTTTGGGCCAGTGCCGTAGCTCTTATGACTGGAAATCACTGACAGCCTGGATCCAAGCTGAATCACAGCTTAAACCTGACAAGTTAAAGAACATAGCAAGAGCTGCTGGCTCTTGAGTTGCCAGATGTTTGTAGATCCATGTGTGTCTTAAGGGGAACTGCCCATTAAATGTCTCATCTTTAATAGGAAAAGGGGATGGGAAAGAGCATATGACTCCACATGGCTCCCTCAGTGTGGCAGTAAATCCTTGTGTTAGTGGGGTGCAACTGTGAGGAAGTGCAGAGCTGTCTCCTGATGTTGCTGTTTCATAGCAAAAATTCCATGGAGGAGATGGGGAGGATACAGTTAATGTGAGGTGGATGGCTTCCTTTGATGTTATGGCCTCCATTAACTTGTGGATGCAGCATTATAATAAACAAAATATCTTACTTAACAGAACATCTGTTAAGAACATTTAAATTGGCATTTTTTCAGGTGTCTGCTGAAATTACTGTGTTTGAAAATGTTTGGTTTGTAGTCACAAAAGAAGTAAAATATCCTGACTGTGGGCCATTGAGCTCCTGTTTCTGCCTGTAAGACTCAATATACCTTTTCCAAAACCTTGTTTTAAGAAGGAAAAGTTTCTTGGTTTTTCTTTATCAGATGGCTGCACTGTGCTGTCCTACCTTTCCTCTATAGTTTATTTACATGATGTTTAGCCATAAAGGATTTGACAAAGATAGATACCAGTATCAAGAAGGGACACTATGATTTGTTTTGCTATCAAGAGCTAGTTCTGCTTGTGTGAATTGTAAAGTAGCTTTGGTCCCCTCTCCCTACTAACAAAGTTTTCCCCATTATCAAAGAGGAAACCACCTTCATGACTTGTATTCTCCCAACAGAAGTCAGGTTAAGCTTCATACTGTAGTGGAAGTAACAAGTAATTAAGAATAACAAGCAATTGTGATTAAAAACTCAAAAGAAAACCTTTCCTTTCAAGGGGCCATATGTTGGTAAAAGTGCTCCCCAGCTGAACCATATGGATGGGTGGAATGTGGGATCTCCTGCACACTGGGAAGAGGCTGTAATAATTTGTGACTTGACACACTATTGCCATGTTTCCTTTTGAGCATGACAGACATCCACAGGTCTCTGTCACATCCTTGTGGGAGAATGAATGTGGGTCTCTGCAAACTAAGTATCTTAGGTTCAGTGTGCCTTTAGTTAAAACAAGACCAGCTTCTGACAGGAGTTGCCTTGGTCAGATGATGGAGTCAGTGATCCTGTCCCCTCCCCTCCCTTGCTGGAACTTGGAAAAACAGTCGCAAGTACCATTTTGAAGGCTGTTTTGCCAAGTGTCTGGCAAATGCTTCACGTGTAAACATCCATCTTTTCCTTCTGTGGGCAAAGAGCAAGCCCAACTCACTTGTATGTTCATTGGTCACACTATGAAGGCTAAACGCACCATCCAGCAAAATGCTTTAGCTTGAAAAGTGGAGCTGGTTCTTTATTTTGTGGAGGCTGCTTTATCCCTTTGTGAAAAAGGAAGCACAAAATGCTGCTGTGGAGCAGTAATAGAGATGTATGAGAAACCATAGATAGTCTTTAATCAACTTCAGCAGCTTCATGGAGACCTTGCAGCAGAGTTTTATGCTGAGATTAGTACAGGAGCACACACTGATATCTTAGAAAGGGATACCATGAAGCCTCATGTGAGTGTGTTTGTTGGGACTGCTGACCCTGACATCTACTGCCTAGAATATAGGTTCTGCTCTTGTGCCTCCTGGCACAACCTTGGTAGTTTCTTCACCCACTGCAACTTCAGGAAGCTCATCTGGTTGTGCAGAAGGGGATGTGATTAGCAGCAGTGGCATGTGCCTAGCACTGCAGTGTGATTTGCAGAGGTACTTGCAAGATGCCTGCAGGGTGTTTATGTTCACGTTGCCATTTTCAGTAATCAGCTCTTAATGATTTTTTAGAGAAATCAAAGTCATTTTATAGGAAAAAATTACGGAGGTTTCTCTTTGATCAAAGGATTTTTGATTTCTAAAACTTGCAGCAACTTAGAAGCTTTCTTACTTTTTGGCTCCCTGTGCTTCAGCACACACATAAACCTGTATTTGAACCAGTTTGGGAAATATTTGACGTGGAACATTTGCTGATGTACTGTTTTTCTTCCAAAGCCATCAGTGGAACAACTTGCTGCTTCCTTCTTGCATGAAAAAGCTGATCCACCTCAATCACGCTTAGCACCACTGAAGCCCAACACAGCCAAAATAACCTCCATATCTAACTTGCATGCGGGCAGCATCAAGTTTGGGACATCAGTATTATATGGATTGCGAGTTCTTGCATTCCACATTGTCAGTAGAAATGTTTTTAATGAAATATGTACTCTAACACAAGCAATAAATTCAGGCCCTATAGGTATGGATTTAGGTGTTTAGTCTTCCTTAGTTTAGGGAGGCTTTTGCAGTCAGCTACCCTGCAGTGGGCTAATGCTGGTTGGCTGCCAGATGCCCATCCAACTGCTCTCTCACTCCCCAGCCTCAACAAGACTGGCAGAGAAAGTGAGATGAAAAAGCTGAGTCGAGGTAAAGAGAGGGAGATGGCTCAGCAATTACTGTCTTGGGCAGGACAGACTCAGTTTAGGAGAAACTAACTTAATTTCACTTCATGCCCCAGGAGTGCTGGGCCATGGGGGCTTACGGCCAGTCCAGTGGTGGTCAGTCAGCGGTGGGTCTGTGGTGGAGCCAGCTGGATGCAGCACAGGGCAGCCCCTGACCCCTGCTCCCAGAGGCCCCCCTGCAGCCCCCAGAGCACAGCCTGGCCATGCACACCCAGTGCACGCTCACGTTTCCCCCCTGTGCTGTGCAGCCTGGCCCGGCCAGCCTGACCCTTGGCCTCCAAGCAGATGTCTCCAACTTTTCTTGCCTGCTGTCAGGGTAAGTAGGTGATGGGCTCTCACATGAATGTTGATCCCGAGCCTGGCTTGTGGAAGCCCTCTTTGATGTTTTATTTTGGCTACTTGCCAGGGGGTCCAATTTTTAAAGCACAGGGGTAACGATCAGATTATTTTTATTATCCCTGCTGCAGAATTCGCTGTTCTGCAGACATTGTTTCCTGCACTCTTGCTGGGTAGCAAAATGTCCCCGAGAAGGACATGCCACCAGATGCAAGATCTGTTTCTGTGTTGCTGGGAGGAATAACACAGGGACTGCAAAAGTTGTCTGATTCTTCAAATATTAATGTCACAAACTGTGGCTTGTTCTTCACTGCTTTCCTCATTTAGCCATTCCAGAGCACTATTTGGAAACAAGCATAATGCAACTGGTGGGTCAAGAAAAGCCTTCCTTGCTTTTGTTCTGGTTGCCTGGTGATATGTGTTAGCATGTTGTGGTGCAAGAGTAAGTGTATGTTGTAGGAAAACTCAGTATAGAATTAATACCTGCCTGGAGGTTTCTATGTACTTAGGTGGGAAATTCAGCCTTATCAATCATTCTTTGTGTTTCACTCTTCAGAATAAGTACCATTTGGATTTATGGGCTGCCTAATTTATTAATCTGAGTAAAAAGAAGACAAAGATATATCTGATTCATTGAATATAATCTTTTGGGCAGATCAGGAAGATGAAGAAAAATACTGAGCGCTGGCTTGGAATAGGAATCTTCAAATATTATCATTTGATCTAGAAATAAACTGGCAGAGCACAAAGGTTGCCTACATTTAACATTCATAACATTTTACTACTAGATACAGTGCTTAACTCAGATGTCAGAAAATAAGAGACTTTGCACAAAAGCTGGGTTTTATTCATTTTGTGACACTCTTCCTAATGCTACCCAAACCAGCATGTGTTGGTCTAATTGCCCTTCTATAGCTCCATTTTTATATCACTGTAGCTTTTTGGAATTTGGAAATTCTTGATTACCCTGTGTACTGTAACATTTGAAACTGTGCTTGAGCCTAATTGTATTTTGATGCCCCTGCTTGCTTTAAATGGCAGAAACACTGAATATAAATTAGAATATATTAGCATTTTGCTGACTTAAAAGATGACATTTATTGTGACACACAAAGAGTTAATCCTAGACTTTTAGCTCTGAGCTTACTTTAGTGAGCTTCTGCATACACGTGTTAATTTTCTCAGATGAGGGATAATGGATGTCACTTGAGAAAACAACACTGATTTGGGTTCTTTCATAGTTTGTGGGTTTATGTCCCACATGGTATAGAAGCAGGCTCTGGGAGATTGCCTGAAATATGCCTGGCCTCTCAGCTGCACTAAAAATAATTCCTGCTTCCCTTATTTCTAGAAGTAATTCTGAGATGCTGCAAACCTCACCAGCTCCTTGTTTAGGAAAAAGATTTCTCTTCAGCTTTCAAATAACAATAAGGGAATGGTCTTTAGGTGTGACTGTCATATTTCCAAACCACTCCTTTGTAAAAATGCATGCACGTTGTAGATTTTTTTTTGTTCACTTTAATCACTTTTGTTATGAAGTGTTCTTGGTTGGGTGACCTTTCTTTGAGAGCAGCAGTTCACATTGGATTTTGGCAAAATGGGTTTGATCATCCTTGCTTTACTAAGCACTAGCACCTAGATGACAGTAATTCACCCTCTAATACCCCCACAAAACCTATTTATGCAGAACTTGACATGATTTGCAGTCTCTGTAAAGGAGGAATATAGGACTTGAGCAGTGCCTAGAATTAATTTTTTGACCTCCATTTAAGTTATTGGTTGAAGGCTCTTCAGACAACTAAGCTGTTCTTGCTCTAACCTGGCACTTAGCACCTTATAACAGAGATGCTCTATCAATTCTGTGTCATTCATGTGTCTCTCACCTAACTTGAAGGTGGAAAAATTGCAAGGGAAATTGCTGCCCAGCATTGGAGAGTTTATGGTGGCCACTTAAATTGATCTTAGTAGTGATAATAATCCAATTTAAGGCAACACAATCACAACCTTTTTATTAATATTGGCTGACCACTGCCCATTTTAACTGTAACTCATTGCCTGTGAATGCCAATAAGCATCCCAAAGTCAGGGTACTTTTTTGAGCTTTGTCATCCAGAGCACATATGGGTACAGAGGTGGTATTTTATTTGTTTGTTTCTGGAAGCAGAAAAAAATGCTGGCAACTGATAGATTCTGGAGATGTTTTTTTCCAACACCAATTTTAAGGAAGTGTGTGAATGGAAAAATTTGTTTCTGAGAATTCAGATAACATCTGCATTAATATGGTATATTGTAAGGATCATTAATGTTCAGAGTATATTATCAGGTGTTCTCTAATGCACTTTTGATGAGCTTTAATGATGCTTGCTGTAGTGTTTTTTCATCTCTACTCTCCCTCCCTTTTTTTTTCTGCTTGATTGTATAATGACTTAACCCAGGTGGTAGACTCTATCCAGAAAGTGCCCAAGGGAAATATTATTCCCTAGTACCAGCGAGCATCACAGATAGTCATTGAGTTCACTATGAAGTTTCCTCAGGAGGGAAGATCTTGGATCTCCCCTTGGGTATCTGGACCTGCCCCACATTTGCAGTGTAATAATCTGGCTTTGGGACGAGATGGAGAAATGGCAGAGAGAAACAAGGGAGGGAATAAAAACAGTAATACATGGTAACTTTTGAAATGACTGATTTTTGTTAGAATATCGCTTGTCCTAGAACACAGTCCTGGAAAGTATTTGGATTGTTTTGAGATTATTATTAAAGAGCACAGTGCAGTTTAAAATGGCAAGGATGAGTGCAAGGATAGAGATTCTTCCCTTTGGATATGTCAGGATATTGGTTGGTTGTGATCAGGCTAGAAAATACTTCTGTTTTTTTGGATATGACTGATATTTGTCCTTAATATTTGTCTTTCGTAGCTCTCTTAATCTGCACTGTCAGCCAGGAAACATATTTCAAAGCCCTGGTTTCCTGGTCCTTGTTATGCCACCCAGTTGCACAGAACAGCAAGCTTTAAATAAATGTCACAGATGTGATGTAGCTTTGTCGAGTGGACAAGGTGTCTAAAAGTGGAAAAGTGAAAATGCAGGCAATGGGGATAGAAAAATACTACACGTGCTTTTCAAGTGAGTAAATTCTTTGTAGTAGTGAGTGTGCAGAGTGTCAGGTATCACTCACTGTGTGCCATTAGGATTTACTGGCAGCAGACAGCACAGGCACCACAAGCAAGAGTAAATCACCTTAGTTTTTCAAAAGATGGTGTCTTGTAAGTTTATCTGAGTTTGCACGCATGTGGGAAGAAGGGGCTTCTTTGTTTTCTTATTTTTTCAAAATCTCTCTTTCACTGTTTGCAGAAGAATTCAAAAATAAAGTACCCAGGAAGAAAATTATGCTGTTAGGTTGCTTTTGGCTATCTTAAATTGAAAGCTATACTTTGCAAATGTAATCTTTAACAGCAAACAGCGTACAAAGGAAAAGGAGTCATGTTGTTGCACACAACATTTTCCATTTAATGTATAAAATCTTGTTTAAATAATTTCGTGCCCTCCCCTTTTCAGTGTCTGTTCTAGGCAGTAGCTGAGCGCATGTCAGTGCTCCCTGTGAGCCCTGTGCTCCCTGTGAGCCCAGGGCTGTGCATGTGGTGGGGAGAGACCTTTCACAGCAAAGGGGGCTGCAGGGAGGCTCAGGCAGCTCCCCCACCAGTGGCTGTTGTGTCTTTGATAGATTTTTCTTTGAGATTGTTTTTACTTTCTGAAATACTTTGCACCATCTCTTCATCCACCCCTATCTGCCCCCTTAATATTCTGCATGGATGGGGCAGGACTAGAAGGACACTCTGCAAGTCTCCTAAAATGGAAATGAAAAACCAAAGTGATATCTGGCCCTAAACTTTTTTAGATTTCTCTTGGAAAAAAAAAAAGAGGCTTTTTAGTCGTCTTTACTTCTGGGAGCATGGTTTCCCTCCCCAGTGAGATGCATTTTGTGTCAGCTGTTTCTATATTAAAAAAGTCTCCTGAAATAACTGCTTTTGGCTTGTCAGCATCTGGCAGCCCTCTCCTCCTGAAGCAGGCACCACCAAGGTCCCATGTGAGCACGAAGGGCCTCTCCCTGCATGGCCCCTGCGGAGAGGGGGTGCCTGGCCTGGCCAGGGTCACAGGTGGGGCAGCCCAAATGGATTGCACTGCGCCTGCTTTTGATGTGCCTGGCCCATGCTTGCACACCCCGATTAAATTTCTGCTCTTGTCAGTCCATTAAACCTCCCAAAGTGATTTGTTCTCCCCAGAGAATCACAGGAGAGGGGGTGTAAAGGTAAAAAGAGAAAGGAGAAAAATAAAGAAGGGCTGGCAGGAGGAGAGGAAAAACCAAAAATGAGTTAAACAGAGCTGCAGAATCCAATAGCCAAGTATTACATTATAGACTCCCAGTTTGGATATAAACAAAATGTTTCCTTAGCGCAGAACAGCATCCAAAAATTAGAAAAAATGTTTTCCAGAGGTGAACCAGACATGCTCTGTCCTGCCTCAGGAGAGGGAGAAGGCAACTTGCCTCTTGCACCCCTGTCACCCCCAGCCCTCTCTCTCCACATGCCGCTCTGCACTGCGAGCAGCCGGCAGGATGGTTCTGAGGGGGTGCCTGGGTGTGATTGCTGCTGCCCTGGGCAGGTCTGGCTCTCCTGGCCAGCCTGGGCTCCTGGCCCCAGCAGCAGTCGTGTCTCTCACTGCTGCTGAATTCTCTGTGTACCTGCCTGTGCCTCGGTGTCCCCTTTGCTGATGCATGGTTTGACACTGCTGAACTGGGTGGGCTTTGCAGGTTGGCTCACACAGCTCTGTGTGACAGTGGCCACCACGCAGTGGCTTTCCCAAGCGTCCCTCCAAGGGGGCCGAGGACAGAGCAGGACAAGGCTGAGTCTCTTGATGGCTTTCAGGTCACCCAGCTTCTTGGTTTTGAGGAGTCGGTGTGTCTTAAAATATCGTCCAGCTAAATGAAAAGTGTTTCCTAATGAAACCAAAAAACCCACGCCAAAAGAGCACAAATGTTGTCACCAAAGTTAATAAAAGTAAGGAAATTAATACTTATAGTTGACCTCCAATACCTAGGCACAGTGGGGTGTAGCAAGGAAATAGTTAGAAAGGCACCATGGTGAGCCTTTGCAGTGAATTACCTTATTTTTATTAACTTTCTGACAACCTCAGTGAATTTCCTTTCTTTTTATGAAGTGATTAAAACCCCTAATCAGATCATGTAATTAAAATACATAATTACACAATGTCAGAGTTTTTCATAATTACTGCACATGGTAAATATTGTTACCTGATAACACTTTGCATAAAAATTCTGACGAATTTGTGTAGGATGGTTAGGAGGTGTCTGATTTCCAGTGTTTGCAATGGAACCTTCTCTAACAACACTAGATAGAGAGTAAAATGTTTTAAAATGGAAAATATACTGAAACTCTAAAATAATGACTCAGTTGTCCTTTTTTAAAGCTTTTGTACATATTGGGCAGCTGGTATGTGTTGACACGATCTGTTTCTGTGCATGTATAATGGCTGTTTCCTTTGTGCTCACACCTCTGCTTCTGTTTTGTTAGGCACCACCCACTGGAAAATGGGTGTTTTGATACAAAGCAATGCAGTTAGAAAAAAATCGGATCAGGTCCAGTATCTCAATTCCAGCCAAAGAACTGAATTAAAATGGAGTCCCTCTTAAGCCTATGTACAGTCACTGCAGAGTATAGACAAGATGTTGCAGCCTTCCTGATGTCAGGTAGCCAGGAGATCCTGGACTATGGTTGTGTTCGTAAAAAATCCAGAGATGCAAGGTATGATAATCCTAAATAATGGGAAAATTGTTACCCAAAAACAAACAAACAACAAAAGGTCTTATGTATCTTTAAAATTAGCTCCTAGAAATCCAGGGCCCCAGCCTCTAAATGCAGACAGTTTGGGACAGATGGGGAGCCGAGGCTGGTACTCATAACTCTTGGTACTCATATTTTCATGTGCTGTGAGATGGAGGAAGCGGAATTCAGTCTCACTACTAATTCTGGCTGAAGGTGTGAGGAAGCAGTTACTGAGTTTTCATTCATTTGTCCAATTTTTTTTTTGTTTTGTTTTGGAAAGGGTGAGATGGGCTAGAGATCTTATTTTAGAGAGCAGCCCAGTTTATTTGTGGTCAGAAAATCCTTTTGTCCTGAAAATCTTTGCCTTATTGACCACAACTAAAATAAATATTAGAAAAGCCTTGGAAAAAAATAGAAAATAACGTGTGAATTGTATCTGGGGAGCCTTATTCTCTCACTCTCCTGGGGGAGACACCTGAGTTGCCCAGTCTGTGCTTCTGTCTGGGCAGGGAGCTTTGGCTCTGGGTCTGGGAAGGGCAAAACCAAATGGATTCCAGGGAGGTGGCAAGGGGTTTTTGTTATTTAGATATATTTAGGACAGTAGGCCTGAATCTGGTCTGAGCTTTAAAACTCTTTGTGTTGTTTATGAAAATAATAGTTTTTCATTTCCATGGTGGGGGTGTGTGTGTTTTCAGTCATTAATTGACTGGAGATGGTTTTTTGAACACATCTGGTTTTGGAGGTACAAGTATGTCTATCAAACCTCTGATGCCTGATTTCCCAGAGAGATTTTTGTTGGTTATTTTTTATATAGCCTTTTGCTTTTCCTGTTTTGATTTTTTGACCACTTTTCCTGTGCAGAAAATGTGTCCTCACCTTGAACATTGACCTCCAGCTTCCACCCACATTTAATTTAGGGCCCTCTTCTGTAGAAAGCCTGTACTTGTCTGCAAAAAGCCTTGCTGTACCTGTAGTGTCAAGATGAACTTTTGTAGGGTAAATTCAATCTCTCTCTCCCCACTGCCTCCTCATTCCTTTTACTGAATTGTTTAGACTATTAACATTCCTAGATACTTTTTTGTAAGTATAACCAGTCCTTGTTATGTGGGTAAAGTTAGAGAGAAAGTTATTGACTATAGCTTTTCCCTTTATTTAATTTAATTGTCTGATATCAGTGCCAATGTCTGTGTGAGACTGCTCTCAAATGGAAGGAGTGCTGTTAGCGAGTCGGTGGGAAAACAGATATTTGTTTGCAAGTGCCAAGACGTTTGCTGTCCCTCCTTCTCTTCAGGGATAAATTGAGATGATTCAGTGTACACTCCAACCCTAATTTTAATGCCATTTAAACAAATAATTGTGCCCTTCACCTTTCCTCATTATAATTTCACTCTCCCATGTATCTGTGGCCAAGGCACAGAGACAGTTACTAACTAGAATAAATCGTATAATTCACATTTGTGGGAGGCAAAAAACCGACCACACATGTGTGGTCAGAAGGAAACCCACATTTCTGGTTAAACTAGAGCCATCTGAATAGAGAAAATGAGCACCTAAGATTATAAAACAATTCAGGAGAAGATGTCTCTGCTGCAAGGGACTTTGAGGAAAGTGCCCCCTGTTCCAGTCCGTGGGCAGTGTGGTGCTCACGGCTGGAGCTGGGAGCGTGGCCGGAGGGGAGGCTCCTGCCAGGCTCTGCGTGGCTCCTGGCAGGAGAGCAGCAGGGCCAGAGGGGCTGTCGTCTCCTGCTTGGATTTGCTCTGGCTCCCCAGCTGCACTTTCCCCTCCTGCCTGCCTGCACTGATGAGCATCCTCCCTACGGGAGGCTTTCTCCGGAGCGTGGTCGCTGCTGACTGACAACCTGAGAAGCCTCTAAAGAATTTAGAGATGCTCAAAAAGTCTCTCTGGAAACTTGTGGTGTAGAAGATGGGGCACAGCCTGGGCTACTCTCAGTGCTGGGTACCCCATAAGAGGGATATCCAGTTCTCCGTGGCTCTGAGGTGCCTGCAGTGGGCTCCACGGGGCTCATCCCCCGCAGCCTGGACGCATGCTCAGCAAGGTTGGGCATGGGATCCCTCCTTGAGCTGCACCAATGGAGTGGTGAGCCCGAGGAAAACAGACCTTGGCTGTTGCCACAGCTTTTCTTTTGAATGCCTGAGAGCGCAGTCGCACGATTTTTCATCAGGCCCTTCAGTCAAAAGGGCAAAGATATGTTGGAAGAAGAGAGCAGCTTTTGGCGGATGGTTTTGTTGTGTGGAGCAGTGCAAGTCCTCAGATCACAGGCGCTGGGTCACTGACGGTTAAACTTGAAAGGACTCTCATGCAGCACGTTTGTTGTAGGGAAACACTGGTGTACCGAGAGCAATCTTACCGGGTGGCAAAAACGTCTGTTTGCTTGCTTGTTTTAAAAGTCTCTTCTTGTTTAAAATGATGGGTACTGTTAGTAAAAAAGAAGTAGCATTACCATACAGCGCAGAATACATGTCTCTCCTAGGCAAGCCGTGCTGTTTGACTTTCATCTTGTGTAGTACAAAACCTATAGTTATTTTCTTTTTAAACCTTTCAGTTATTTCTCTCAGGTATTGATAAGTGGAGAACTTCCTTCCCACCTCTGTTTCATGCAGTTCCCCTCAGGCCAGTTACAAACATGGTGCAGATTCATGACCAATGTTTATGATAATCAGGAATGTGCTTCATATTCACCAGTGTACTGTTACACTTGTGGGTGCTTTTCTTTAATTTTAAATTAATTAATTTCTTAAAAGTCATTTGCTAACAGACCCAAAGTCTTAAGCAATTGTACTTTGCCCTAACGCACACCATCCCCAAGGAGTGGGAGATTTACTCAGCTGGAGCAAACCCCATTTCCAGTCTAGGGTCACTGGAATACCAGTGCTCCAGGAATACCCACTGTGGTTATGAGGGCACACAAGCCCCTCCAAAACCAGGCAGATGGAGGCCTTGAAGGGCTACACTTACCAGACTTGTAGAAGCTGTGACATTTGCAAGTGCAGCTTCATTTCTGTTCATGGTGTTTGCATGAAATCTTGATTCTGAATTCACTAAAGGGACAGGGAATACATGCACCTTCCTGAAAATATCTCTAGTAGAAGTGGCTATATCTCGTATTTATGTCACTTGAATTTTCAGGAGAGTTGAGTAACTGCTGTTCCTATTGAATTCAATGGGATTGCTGTGAATACACAACACATTTGGAAGTCAGAACAATAATGTCCATGCATAGCTATTAAACAGGTTACTTGATACTGTTTGTCACCTGTAATTTACTTTTCTTCCCTCCTTTGAAGGCAGTATAAAATCTGCATTTGTTGCTTTTTACTCTTTGTTTATTGCTGAGTAGTTTCAGCCAACATGTGTTTTTCAGCATTAAGTCTATTCATCATGGACCATTGAGATTGTAAGTGCATCACAGTTTTCCCACCTAGATCAAAATGAGAGTCAGAAACAGCCTCCTTCTTTTTAACTTAACAAGCTGGTTTTATTTTCCTCTGCAACTTGCTCTAATAATATGACCAGCTTTAAGTTCCTCAGGCTGGAAAGCTTGGTAGTAAAGTCCTGTGCAGGGCAGAGGTTTGAAACATGAGGTTTTTCTCAGGTTTGGAACATGGCAATTGTCTTCTCTTCTACTGAGCACTGATGGAAGATACTCATTTAGGAGCAGAATTGTGTTCTCTGGAAAGTACTTACCGTCTGTTAGAGACAGGGACTGCAGACCCATTTTCTTACAGCCAGGTCACCACATAGTATCAGCTAAGGATCACATCACAGAAAGCCATACTAGCAATGCAGTCACATCTGGTAACCCCAGCCAGAGGGCACAGAGCATTTTTAGTGTCTGGCCCCAGTTTTCTGACTTCTAGTGGTTCTTTTGGCTCAGAGCTGATACATGACAGAAGAGTGGAAATAGCTCTGCAAAAATGGAAAGGCCACTCTAATATTCTCTACCAGCACAGAAGCAGAGAGCCATTTGTCTTAGCAGTGACAGCAGCTTATCAGAGAACTCTCGGCAAAGCTGTCTTTGTCCTAGTTTGCCACTGCCCCAGTTTCAAAGGCACTTGCTTCTCCAGACTGCTGCCCATACCATCAAAATGAGCTCTGACTTGATTCTGCACAAGTCGAATATCCTGTGGGAAAGAAAGTGCTCTTGTCCTTGTCAGTGCTGACTTCCAGGACTCACTGCTCACCGTGCAGGATATGACCCTTAAATGAATTTTATGAATGGGCTAAATGGATTATAATTGATGACTTAATCTTCACTTGAAAGTTCAATGTGAAAACATAAAAACGAGCACGATATGGTCCGTTCATGGAGAAAAGTCTGTTTCTCTTTACTTTCAACTTCTGTATTCCCTGAGTTTCCTCTGACAGCAGCTAGTCCGTGTTTCTGGTGCTGTGGTTATGAACTGAGGGAAAGAGCTTGAGCTGAGCTCTGTGACCGCACGTGCCTGAGGGTACTCTGCAAAACAGCCTGAGAACAGGTGCCTGCTGTATTTGAGAGCTGCCTGATCAAATGGGAGGGAGGAAATCATAAATCTAGGGAATTCATCTCGTGCATTTCATCCCACCAGAAAGGCTGTCCTGCTGGCCACATTTCCACGAGCAGTTCAGTCCCGGTGCTCAGGTGTGTGCTGCCTGGGAACCCTCTCCCTGCTAACAGCAGCAAAACACAAGGAGAGGAAAACATCTCTATTTAGAGCTGAGAGAATGCATGAAGTAATGCATGTATTGCAGAGACCTGCACAGAGGCTGCACTGCTCTGGGCTGGATCTTTGGCCATGCCAAGGGGCAGTGCAGGGCCCAGGGCTGGCCCCGCTCGTGCTGTGACGAGGGCAGGCTCTGCAAACCTGCCGTGGGGGCTGCTCAGATCACTGCAGCCGCCCTGCTTGCATCCCTGTGCTTAGATAAAAAAGGAAACAGGCAAAGCTCTTAACTGCTGTGTGTTGTCTCTTTGTTTTGCATAATCAAGCATTGAAATCATGATAAATGTTGACATAAAGTAGCAAGAAGTGAAGAATACAATTGTGTGAGGCCAATAGGGTCATATGAAGTTTGTGCTCTGGCTAACATAATATGTAGAAATATTAATAACAATTAGCATAAGTATTACCATTTATTATAACTAATTTTATAACTAATTATTATAAGTAATAATTATTCTACTAGGATTTTTTTCCTGAGGGCTTTGTCATTCCTGGTGTTTGAAAGTTGTACATGTCGTAGCAGAAACTCTAATTTTATAATATTCTCTCAATGTGACTGTTGCATCCACAATGCATTTGCATGATTCCATATACAGTTTTGTTCTTTTACATCTGTCTTATAACATGCCCTTTTGCTGAATGCTCTGTAGGCATCAAAGCAGGCAAGAATGACACAGGACCCTCTAGGTAGTAGGGTAAGCAGAAGCAGCAAGCTATTAAGATCTTTCTGTTATTTCATTGATTATTTTGTAGGTATCATCTTCTAATCTCATTTAAAAAAGACTGAATGTGCATTTGAATATTTCTGAGGAGTAAATTGCTAAGCAAAATATATATATAATCCTAACATTTTGGTAGAAATAGGGTGAGTTGTTATTGATTCACAGAGCACGACAAAACATCACTGCATGAATTAGCAAACAGCTGTTTCTAATTTGAGTTTAGAACTGTACACAGAGGAACTTGTTTTAGTGTTCACTCCTTTCATTTATAATGAATTTTAATTACCGCTACAGGTGAGAAAAATGTAGAAACAAGCTTGTATCTTGTGGAAGAAACAAAGGAGAGACAGATGCTAACAGATTTACAGTCTGTGATAAAAGGAATGTTTTGGTACACTTTACATGTAATTAGAGTGCAGCTGTTTTCAGTCCCAAGTCCATGATGCACAGCAGAATATAGTATCTGCTGCTTTTCCAAAGGGAGTAAAGAAAAACAGTGATTCAACTCTGAAAGCATTCAGTTTATTCCTAGATCTAACATAAAACTTTCTCCTCCAGCCCAATTATGCCATTTATCGAAGTGTGAAATAACTTATTTAATGATATGTTAATTTTTTGTTACCAGCAAAACACAGACTGTTTGACGTAAGGAAAAATAATGTTAAAAATAGCTTTCTTATTTTATCATCTGCACAGAATTATGGATCACCCTGTCGATGGCCGTTACTGAGCCCTGATATCTCTGCTAATGGGAGACAAGGGCTCAGGCATGCATTACTCTGGCTTAACAAGTTTCTGTATGTCAGCGAAGCTTCAGTAGACATCTTTGTGTGTACTTTTAACTTGCAGAATAAAAAAGACTAATTAGATGTATCTTTGATCACTACAGAAAGGTTTAAACAAAGACAGTGAGGTTTAAACTGTCTATGTGTAAGAGTTTATCTGTGGCAGGCATCTCAGCAAGTTTAATGTTTGGAATTCTGCACTACATCTTGTGCTGATTTTGTATTCTAAATACTTAGTTACTCTCTGCATGAGAAGAAAAATCAGATTATATATACTTTCCATTGAGCCAGACATCTTTCTTGCTTTTTCAAAAAAATCACTATAAAATGAATTGCAGTGCAAAGTTGAGAAATTGGGAAGAGTCACTAACCTTTGGTAATTTAGTCCAACAAAAATGCTTACCTCATAAGCGTGTGATTAGGTATAACTTCATTTTTCTCAAGTCAGAGATAATAATGAAAGCACTACCTGTGGTGCGACTTACATTAGCACCTCTTAGACTTTCATCCAATTTCATGTTTGCTTTGAACATTTTATACATATTTTTATTTATGTATCTTAAAAATAGCATGGTGCCTTAAAGGACAGAACTCTGAACTGTCTGGTGAAGAAGCTGACGTCACTAAAGTGTGAAGCTGTGTATAGAGTTCTTCAGAGCAGTGTGAACTTTCCAGGCCCTCCTCCCTGCCTTGGGTTAAGCAGTTCTGGGGGACAGTTGCATGATATTTTTGGAGGAATAATTAGAAGTAAGTTGCAGAAGTCCTTTTTCTCTCATTTAGTGAAGTGTTCTTGAGTGTGCAGTGGTGCTGGGTGTCAGTCACAGCCCAGCAGTGACAGTGCCCTTCAGAGGTAGATGCAGTGTCAGTGTACAAGGACCTTCATTGCCTCAAGGGCTGCTGGGTCACAGTCTGCTATTGCCTTCTGTGACACGACGAACAGAAATGTTCATTTTAGCTAATATATGCATAAAAAAATGAGTTTGGAATATTATCGATACTGTTAATTACTTGTTATAACTGTGCAGGAGATGTGCAGGAAAACGGGGCTATACGCTCCGACAAAAAATTTAAGCAGAAAGCTGTCACAGTGCACTGAAAATGTTGAAGCTTAAAACACTTGCTATGTAAACTTGATTTGCATTATTTCACACCAGCACTGCAGTGTAAATGTGCAGCGTATGCTGTGTGAGGTTCTTACTATAATCCATTGTAATGATCTATCCCTGGCTTTAATGCATAGTGCAGCAATGCAAAATTTGCTGTAACCAGTACTGAGGATTTGTCAGTTCTCAATCTCTGTGTTTTATTCTCATAGTTAAGCATCTGCAATAATAATAATTATTGAAATTGATAGCATTTCTATTGGACTTTCCATCTGAGGATGTCTCGGGGTTTTCACAGCTATACAGAAGTAAGCCCTACAATTTGCCCTTGAGGAGCAGATGGCTTTTTGCTATTATGGAGATGAGGAACTGAAGCACAGTTCAGAAGCGTGTCTTATGATGCCAAGCTTGTATTCAAAAGTAAGTTACTTTTTTGGATGGTAGAATTCCATCAACTTTTAGTAGCTTAAAGCATTTTCAGTGCTTTGACCATCTTTAACTTGTGTGTCATGGAGGGGCTCAGAGTGAACCAGATGTCTGAGCTTAAATCAAATAGCAATCCTTCCTTCAACAATCGATTTTGGGGTTTTGTGTTTGTTAATTCAAGTGTTTCTCTTGTGTACTAGCTCTTTGCTAGAGGAATAAACCTGACAGAATAAGATCACGTTTTAAATCTGACCTCCTTGGTTTATTGTCCTGTATGGAGATGCCTTCTGGGCTCAGGAGGGGAGTCTCAAAGATGTCTCTTTGGCCAAACCCTGGATTTTTTTATGCCTGGGGCTGGTTGTGCAGGCTCTCCTGAGCCCTGTGGTGCTCAGTCTGTGCTGGTGGCACTGGAATAAACTGGCCTGCTGTACTGCATAGGCCATGTTGCAGCGTGCCCGTGGTGTGGAGGGATGTACAGAGGCCCTGTGGAACAGCCACCTGAACTCTCCCCAAGCAGGGAAGGTGGACTAGGGACATTTTCAATGGAGGGGAACCCAATGATACTCTGTTGGTGAACAAGAGGGTTTAGGCAAGGACAAACGTCAGGTCCAGGCCAGCAAATGTGGTCTCTGTGCGTGTTTTGTTCTTGAGAGGAAAAGCAACCAGCTGGGGGTAGCCTGGGTTTGTGCAGCTCCTGCCCAGGAATGTGGCTCCCAGGGCTGAGTGACCGGGCAGCTGTGCAAGAAAAGGAAGCTCTGCTCAAAGTTTAGCAGGAGCACACTGTTTCCAGCTACCTTTGGGCAGGGAGATGGGAAGGTGTTTGCAGGGATTGTGAAATTGTGTCTGGTTGATTATATTTCTATTAGCAAAATAACTCCGGAAGAATAAATACATCAATGTCAGCAGTGTATGCTGAGATGGCGGTGCTGCGCTGTTTGTCTCCCTTCTAAGAGAGATCACATCTTTTTAAGACTTCATTTTATTGTATTACCTTCATGAATATGTCTCTGAACTTGGCTTATGTTATCTGGAAGATAAATAGAGAACGAAGTATGATTTATACTATAGTTTGGCCAAATTGTTCTTATTAGAAGGAAAAATACATTTATTGAATGCATTGAGGCTGGAATTAGCTCCTCGCTGATGATGATAAATGCTTGCAGTCCTGTAAACGTGCTGAACATTAAGTTGCTAAATTACTGTACCACTTTGAGATTGATTATCAAGAATGGCCCTTTAAGCTTCATGACCTGCGCATATATCCTGAGGACTACTGACATCCTGAAGCTTCATTAATGCTCTTTTTTTCCTAATTAAACTTTTTATTGAATTTTCTTACCCTTTTAATACTTGTTTTGATTCTCTTATGCGCAAATGACAAAAGCCTTGCAACAGCCATGTGATTCTCTATTTTAGAACAGTCCCACTTTGCAGGATTAGCCATTTTAATGACTTTAATCTCCTTTTTGAAAGTGATTTTTCTCATTCTGCTACATTCCTTTGATTGCATTAATGTAGAATTATTATTCTAACCATCTTTGCCAGGCATGTCATACCACATCTAAAATATATCTTCCCACTAAAATATTACTGTGGTAAAATACCTTAGAATTTTCTTCTCAGTTCATTATAGGTCTTTTCTTCAATTTAATATGGCAAGTTAAAATTAACAAGGCTATTATTCATTCCATAAAGAGATTAATGATAATGAGTTTTCCCTAATTTCTTCAGTTTAGGTGTTTAGTAATTTAGTATTTTGTTTGTAAGAAATCCAGGTAGGTTGTTTCTGGTGCATAAAGTTTCTTCTGAAATTTTTTTAAAACTGTAAAAGTATGAGAAAATGCTGGAATAAAAATAATGTAGAACTTAAACATGAAAATTGGTAAAAGGTCAAACTGAAGCTACTGAGACAACCTTTGTGTTCTATGTAAATGCTTCCATTTTATGACAAATCCAGCTTTTCAACCCGAGAAATGTTAATTTTTTAAAAACCCGAATTATATTAGGACAGACTTTGTGCGTCACTTACAAAGTAATACTAATACCAGCTTTCTTTGATTTTGTTTTCTGAATAGCCCAATATGTTTGAAGAGCAGCAGCTGGAGGCGAACTGACTTTATTTGAATGTTAGACTGTGTTTTGAGGTAGATCTCTTCATTTCAGAGGAAAAAGAGACTTTCTAGAGATTTTTTCAGTTTGCGTGGTGGGCCAATGTAATGGTTGGCATAAGTGTGTATGGATGTAAGGAAGTTAAAGCAGTTGGCCCAGCCTGTGTTACCACTGGATTTGGCCCATTGCATCTCAAGTTTCCGAGCTGAACAATGGAGCTTTATTCGGTGGAGGCGTTTGGAGAGCTCGGGCTTCTCCCGGCGCAGCCCTTCCTCTGTGTGTGCCTGACTGCTAAAGGGGAGACGTTTAAAATGCACGCATTTTTATAAACATTTCTGCAAACAGACATATAAAATTATTATAATTACAGCCAGTAAGCCCGAGCAGTAACTAGCAAATGGTGGGGTGCTTTTTCTCTTGCTGTTTTTCTCCTTTCTCCCCCTCTCCGTAGACAGCAGCAGCGGCAGCAAACGCAACATGTGCTGCCCTAGTTCAGGCCCAGCATCCCCCTCGTGCTCCCCTTTGTCTCCTTGCCCCTGGAGGAGCCCAGCTGGTGAGAGGAGGGAATTAGGCAGCCCTGAGCTACCGGCACCTCCCTGGGGCCCCTAATCCGGGCGCTGGCAGCCGGCTGCCTCCTTCCCTCCGACGGCCCGTGGCCGCAGGTCCGTGGGGACGGAGCCCCGGATCCGGCTGGCGGCAAAGCCGGGGGATGGCGGGGGCTGGGGGCTCCCTGGGGGCTCGGCAAAGCTGTGCTGGCAGCGGGGTGGGCGGCGGAGGTGGCTTAAATTGGGAACACGAGGCTTTGTTGCAGCTGCAGAGAGAGAGCCGTTCGTGGTTGGGGGAGTGAAGCCTGAGAAAAGTTTACATAAAAATCAGGAGCTCGTTGTCTGTGTTTTAGGCTTGGGCTCCGCCAGATTTGGAGGAGCTGGTTGAGCACAAAGACCTTGACCATCTGAGAGGCGCGGATGCTTGCCGAGAGTCGAGGTGCACTTCGGGAGCAGGAAGAAGCAGGTTCTCAGTGTCCAGCATCGCTCTGGAGTAGGAGGTTTAGTTAAACGGGGAGCAGAGCTCTCTGGGGAGCACGGGGTGCAGAGAGCGGACGCCTGACCTGGAAAATAGACATCCCCGTCGTGTGGGAAAAGTTGTTTGGGGTGTGGTTATTCGGTTTAGTTTTTTTCCAAGATAGCTGCTCTCTTTCTTTAGCTGGGATGAAAAAGCAGATGTTTGCCAGAGCAAACGGTGCCTGGTAGGGTGGTGATACCCTCATTAGCCGAGCCCTTCTTTGAGAGCTCCTCACTGTACTTGTGCCTTCTCTACCCGGTGACTGTAGTTGGCAGGCACAAGGAGTGCGCGTGTGGCAGCCTACACGCACCGTTGGGGATTTTTTTATTGGTTTGTTTTAGTAAAAGCTGAAGTTGGAACATTAAATGTTTTATAAGGACGGTGTATCTCGAGAACCAGCTCCTTTTTGGAATCTCCAAATGTTTATGTGGTCAGCACCTTCTATCATTTACCTGAACTTTATTTTTGCTTCATTCTGTGGTTTAGTTTGATATCAGACTAGTGGCGTTCATGTTTCGCTCAACATCTCTGCATTTGTTGGAATTAGGATATTTGAACTCACTCTCTTCTGTTTCTCGTTTAACAATTCTGTTAATGAAAGCTGACAACGTTTTATGTATTTTTCCTAAAGTGACTATGTGGCTGCTGGAGGGGGTGCTGTGTTTCTTTATGGTAATG
This sequence comes from Vireo altiloquus, assembly GCA_013396875.1. Lineage (NCBI taxonomy): Eukaryota > Metazoa > Chordata > Aves > Passeriformes > Vireonidae > Vireo > Vireo altiloquus. The sequence continues at coordinate 1,438,649 of VZRF01000187.1, forward strand.
TGGAATTATAAAATATTTTTCAAAGGTTCATATTGAGTAAAGGAAATAGTTATTAAAACAGAGGCTGGGTCATTTTTGGTTTATCCTGAGCTTGATTCTTTTGTGATGCCTTGAGATCTCCAGTGGTGATTTTCCTGGGCTTTTATAAATTTCTTTGATTTTGTACCAAGAAAGCAAAATTACCTTTCATACAAGTAAACGTGGTAATGGTGCAGATCTCTTCTCTGATTTTCTTGAGCTCTGTCAAATCTGATGCTTTTATTCCACCTAGACGTTCAACTCTGCCTTTGAGCAGCCTTTCATTCTGTTACAGTTTTGAGACAGAACTGAAGGATTTTTTTTAATGGAGACATTACTTAAAATCATCTTGATGTAGCATTTAACAGACCCACAAATTCACAGGTGATCACTTAACACTGTAGCTTTCTGAAATGTTTGTATTGCTTCATTGCACATTGTGTTTTGCTTTCTTTATTCACTGTTTATTGCTTTACAGTACAGTGAGCAGGTGTTAAACCTGCTAAAGAAAAATGCTTTTTATTAACACTATATGTTGGCATATTTGTGAATTATGTGTACAAATATATTTTTATTTCTCTTTCTCAAACCTCCTTTCAAATTCAAGAGGGTTTTTGGGCTCATTTTTGAGTTGATTTTTTTTTTAATGCTGTAGTAGCAGAAGCCCATAGTGTTGTTGAGAGCTTTGTCCTTATTTCACAGATGCACTGGGAATTGTTTTTAATCTCCTTTCTGCTTTCCCATTACAGATGGTGATGACGACCCACAACTCTCCTGGGTGGCTTCATCTCCCTCCAGCAAGGATGTTGCATCACCCACTCAGATGATAGGAGATGGGTGTGATCTCGGCATCGGGGAGGAGGAAGGGGGGACTGGCCTGCCGTATCCCTGTCAGTTTTGTGATAAGTCCTTCATTCGCCTGAGCTACCTTAAAAGGCACGAGCAGATCCACAGTGACAAACTACCTTTCAAATGCACCTACTGTAGCCGGCTTTTTAAGCACAAGAGGAGTAGGGATCGCCACATAAAGCTTCACACAGGGGATAAAAAGTACCATTGCCACGAATGCGAGGCTGCATTCTCCCGCAGCGACCACCTCAAAATCCACCTGAAAACCCACAGCTCCAGCAAACCGTTCAAGTGTACTGTGTGTAAACGTGGGTTTTCATCTACCAGCTCATTGCAGAGTCACATGCAAGCTCATAAAAAGAACAAGGAACATATGGCAAAGACTGAGAAAGAGGTGAAGAAGGATGATTTTATGTGTGATTACTGTGAAGAGACGTTCAGTCAGACTGAAGATTTGGAGAAGCACGTAATGACACGCCACCCACAGCTTTCCGAGAAGGCAGATTTGCAGTGTATTCATTGCCCTGAAGTATTTGTAGACGAAAACTCGCTGCTCTCACACATTCATCAAGCCCATGCCAACAAAAAACACAAGTGCCCTATGTGCCCAGAGCAGTTTTCTTCAGTGGAGGAAGTCTATTGCCACTTGGACAGCCACAGACAACCTGACTCCAGTAACCACAGCATCAGCCCTGACCCGGTCCTGGGGAGTGTGGCGTCCATGAGCAGCGCGACGCCCGACTCCAGTGCGTCGGTGGAAAGAGGTTCCACTCCAGATTCGACCTTAAAGCCTTTGAGAGGACAAAAGAAAACCAGGTCTGTTGACAGAGAGGAAGGCCAGAACTGGTCTAAAGTTACTTACAGCTGTCCCTACTGCTCAAAGCGTGACTTCAACAGCCTTGCTGTTCTGGAGATCCATCTGAAGACCATTCACGCAGACAAACCTCAGCAAAGCCACACGTGCCAGATCTGCCTTGATTCCATGCCTACACTGTACAACTTGAATGAGCACGTGAGAAAAGTGCACAAAAACCATGCCTATCCCATGATGCAGTTTAGCAACATTTCTGCCTTTCATTGTAATTACTGCCCGGAGATGTTCGCAGATATCAATAGCTTGCAGGAACACATCCGCATTACTCACTGTGGCCCAAACGCTACCCCTCAAGATGGCAACAACGCTTTCTTCTGTAACCAGTGCTCCATGGGCTTTCTGACCGAAGCTACCTTGACTGAGCACATCCAGCAGACTCACTGCAATGTAGGAAATTCAAAATTGGATTCCCCTGTCATTCAGCCAACACAGTCTTTTATGGAAGTTTATTCATGCCCTTATTGCACAAACTCCCCCATTTTTGGCTCCATCCTGAAGCTTACAAAGCATATTAAAGAAAACCACAAGAACATTCCTCTGGCACACAATAAGAAGTCAAAAGCAGAGCAGAGTCCAGTTTCTTCTGATGTGGAAGTCTCTTCCCCTAAAAGGCAGCGGCTTTCTGCAAGCGTAAACTCCGTGTCTAATGGTGAATACCCGTGTAATCAGTGTGATCTAAAGTTCTCAAATTTTGAAAGTTTTCAGACCCATTTAAAGTTGCATTTGGAGTTGCTGTTGAGGAAACAGTCTTGCCCTCAGTGTAAAGAAGACTTTGATTCCCAGGAGTCTCTTCTGCAACATCTCACCATACATTACATGACAACTTCCACTCATTATGTATGTGAGAGCTGTGACAAACAGTTTTCTTCAGTGGATGATTTGCAGAAGCATTTGTTGGACATGCATACTTTTGTGTTGTATCACTGCACCCTTTGCCAAGAAGTTTTTGATTCCAAGGTATCTATCCAAGTGCATCTGGCAGTCAAGCATAGCAATGAAAAGAAGATGTATCGTTGCACGGCCTGTAACTGGGATTTTAGGAAGGAGGTGGACCTCCAGATCCATGTGAAGCATAGTCACTTGGGTAATCCATCAAAGTCTCACAAATGCATCTTCTGTGGTGAGACCTTCAGCACAGAGGTAGAACTGCAGTGCCACATCACAACCCACAGCAAAAAATACAACTGCAAGTTCTGTAGCAAAGCTTTTCATGCCATCATCTTGCTTGAAAAGCACTTGCGGGAAAAACATTGCGTTTTTGATGCTAGTGCTGAGAATGGTACAGCTAATGGCATGACCCCAACAAATAAGAAGACAGAAGGGGCAGATATCCAGAACATGTTAATGAAAAATCCGGATACTTCCAACAGTCATGAAGCCAGTGAGGATGATGTAGATGCTTCTGAGCCCATGTATGGCTGTGACATTTGTGGGGCTGCCTACACTATGGAGGTCCTCTTACAGAACCATCGTTTGAGAGATCATAACATCAGGCCTGGGGAGGATGACTGTTCTCGGAAGAAAGCAGAATTCATCAAAGGCAGCCACAAGTGTAATATCTGCTCAAGGACCTTTTTCTCTGAAAATGGCCTGAGGGAGCACATGCAGACCCATCGAGGCCCTGCTAAGCACTACATGTGCCCCATCTGTGGGGAACGCTTCCCATCACTCCTGACCCTGACGGAGCACAAAGTCACTCACAGCAAGAGTTTGGATACAGGGACATGTCGGATCTGCAAAATGCCACTGCAGAGCGAGGAGGAATTTATCGAGCACTGCCAGATGCATCCAGATCTCAGAAACTCCCTCACCGGATTTCGCTGTGTTGTGTGCATGCAGACGGTCACCTCTACCCTGGAGCTGAAAATTCATGGGACGTTCCATATGCAGAAATTGGCAGGAAACTCTGCAACCTCATCGCCCAACGGCCAGGCCTTGCAAAAACTCTACAAGTGTGCGCTGTGCTTGAAGGAGTTCCGGAATAAGCAGGACTTGGTAAAGTTGGATGTGAACGGCCTTCCCTATGGCCTGTGTGCTGGATGCATGACCAGGAGCACCAATGGACAGTCTTCGAGCTTGACTCCACAGGAGGTGAACGAGAGGCCATGTGGCAGCCTGAGGTGTCCAGAGTGTAGTGTCAAATTTGAAAGTGCTGAAGACCTAGAGAGCCACATTCAGGTAGACCACCGAGACCTGACACCTGAGACCAGTGGCCAAAGGAAAGGTACCCAGACGTCCCCTGTTCCCAGAGTAAGTATAGCTGAACTTTAAAGTGTCTGAGGGATAAAATGTAGACCTTCAGTGTGACAACAGATCTGATATTTTTTTTCCCTTAATTGTCACGTTATCAAATCACTTGCACTACTAGAAAAACCCCAGCAAAACAGGAGGAAGGGTAGAGTAATGCGTATAGACAAATCAGAAGTTGCTCAGCCTCACAGGCGCCTTGATTCCTAGTGGCAGCGCATTGGATTTTTTACCACAGAACTGCCCTAAATTTACCAGCAGAGACCTGAGACACCTGGGCAGTGGGGACTGAGTTTGTCCATGAATTCTGATTCTATTGAACTGGCAGATCTGGAAAAGCTGGGGCAATTTCATGAAAAATGGAGATGCTGAGTACCCAAAACAACAAAAAAATCTAATCTGTCATATTTGAGGAATGAGATTATTTCTTACCAGGAAAATAATAACAAGCAGGAGGATATAGGAACTTGTCAGGGAAAATGTAGCGAATTCCATCCTACCCCCCAAATTCTCACCTAAAACAAACTTCTGTGCTAAAGAGCTTGTCTCTAGCAATGTCTGTCAGAGTGAACATTTTGAGGTTACTTGGAGGTCTGTGTGCATTTGTGTGAGCTTGTTTGTGTGCGTGTATGATTTTAAAAGTGACTTTAAAAGAACCTGCTTCATGGCCCTTCTGTAGGGGCCATTAGAGGATAAGTAGTTTCTTAGCAAACCTGGACATTGTCTAATGCAAATTACATAAAAGCGTGCTGTCCTTGACTTTTTGCAGATAGCTTGCTTTCCCATTTCTTAGCTTACAAGTTACTTGGGAACATAGAGATCCAAGTACGGTTCCATAAGCCTACTCAGGAGATTAATATCCTTTGCAGTTTATAGTCTTTTAAAATTATTTGTTGACGTTTTGGTTCAAGAATGGGCCAAGTCAGTCCTTCCTCTGTCAGGACCAGATGGAATGAGAAGTGGATTTTGGAAATCTTCTCAGGAGACCAACAGCAGACACATCTGAGTATTGATATCATCTGACATTTTTAATTAAACATGATGGGGTGAGATTTTCAAAAGTATCTAAGGAAATTAGGCACCCAACTCCTAATGAATAATTCCAGCCATAGATGCCTGTTTATGTCAATCTGCTAATTAAAGCACCCACAAACACATCTTACTGAATTAAAAGCACCTGAAAATACCATCCATTTGAAGTAAGAGAAGGCCCTAAGTATGTGCTCAGGACATGGACTGAGGTGCCTCCAAGAGAGCTGGTGCAGGTTGTGCCCCTGGCAGGACTTGTTATGCCTGCTCCATGTGGGGCAGCAGCGTCCAGCCAAGCTGGGCTGGACATGGCCATGCTGGAGCAGTGCTCCAGTCCAGCCTCCTGAGCCACTCCCACTGAAAGCTTAATTTCTTTTCTTGTTTTCTCTCTTTTGGTAAAACTAGTGGATATTGTTCCCTTTGGGTGTGACTAAGCCTCCAGGCACATGCAAATAATTTTGCCGAAGAATGGAAATATCCCTCCTTTGGTGTGATACCTGGGTCTGGCTAGGTCATTGTCCTTCTTCCTCCTCAGGCCTTTATTTCCTTCTAAATTCTTTAAAAATACCTCTGTTCTATTAGGTAGGACTAATTCATATTGCTGAGCCTAAGGAATTACCTTTCCCTTCATATCAGCTAGCAGAACACATTGCCATATTCTGTCTTATTTCTTGCTTTAACTCTTTCTTTTCAGTGACAGCTTCCATACTTGTTCTCTCAGGGGAAAATTTTAAGTTCTTCAATAAGGTAAATGCTTTGAATTTCATCCCATGAGGGAAGTTCCGAGTTTCTTTGTAGAAGATAATGAAAAATCAGCATTTGTGACGATGGCAAATGGTACCTTACCGATGTCTGTGGCCTGCACATATGCTAATATCAGAGATAAGCATCCCAGGAATATATATTGTATTAGGAATAATTCATTATCTTACCCTTCATTATAGGTACAAGACCTGAATTCCGATATCAGTTCACTTGAAAACTATTGGTGCTTCTCTCAGGTTTCTGAAGGCAATGAGTACCCTTTGTGTTTGCCTAGTACAGGGATTTTTAAAGAATTATACTGGCTTTTAAATGGTGATACATCTCTGCATTCAAGAACAGCGTTTACTTAACTCCATTGGCTTCATAGCAAAGCTAAGCAAGTTGAACATGAACTTGTTAATGTCATCTTGTTAATGTGCTGCACACAGGTAAAATACTACTTTACTGGAGTAATCTGTAGTGCACAAAGCGTGTTGAGTGATCTGCACATGTTCAGAGAAGGGCTACTTCTCTCCAGTTCTTGAGTATTTCTACATCTCATTTTTTAAACACCTTTTTTATTTTTTTTTCTTAAATAGAAAAGCAGTTTAAGTTTTCAACAAGGTACAGTCAGAAGGAACATTCAGGTAGATTAGATTTTTAAGTAGTGGGTAAATATTTCAGAGTAAATAAGAATGAACAGAATGAAGTCCAAGCAAATGGAAAAGATGATAATAACATATAAAATCTGTAACTTCTTTCTATGTCAGAAATCGCTCCACCAGCCATTGTTCACTTCTTGAAAGAGGTGAGTGTGGAAACTTAAAGGAATTTCAGAAAAAAGCCTAAAATGAAGATTTAACCCCAAAGTGAAAAAAAGGGAGAAAATAGACATTAGTCCTCAGTTAATAAAGAATATTTGGGAAGAAAAAAAGAATAGCAGAAACTGAACAATTCCTTTTTACTGTAGGTATTTAAGTTTGTGTATATATGTAAGTGTGTATAGCACCACAAATGAAGTATTGTTATGTTTTGTTTTGGTTTTTTATTATTGAATTATTTTACATTTTATTCTGAAGATTGGGAGACAGCTAGAGGAGCACTGAAAAATACTCAGAATTTTTTGGCAGGCTTGTTTTTTTTTAATCCATGAGAATGAAAGCAAGCACAAAACCCTTGAAAGACCTGCTGTGTTCTGTATTTTCTTTACTTGCATTCTTACTATGGCAAACAAATAGGAAGAGGTACCTATAAATTGATCACGTTTGTTTCTAGGATGCCTGCCTGGGATCCATTCATGTTGATCAACAAGATAGATTTCCAGGCAGACATAGTTCTTGCATTGTGCATATGGAAACATCCTCTTTGGAGGAATTGTTTTTAGGTGTTTTAAGACAAGTCAATGATCTTCTGCAAGAGAGATCACTAAGAGAAATAAATAAAATACATCTTAGTAGAAAAAGATTTCTCTAACACCAATTTTTGCTTCATTCATATAGTTTTGTCTGAGCTATTCTGTTTGGATAGGACTGAAAGTGTTTTTCAGATGAGTGTCACAAAGATATCGTTCTAGTAGCTGACACAAGTATAGTTCAAGGCCTTTTTTTCATTCTATTAAGATCTCATCAGAGGTGAAGCTTTCCTGTTTTTCTCACTATCTATGTGTAGCAGCTTCAGTTTTGGTTACATTTTATTAATGCATTTTCACATGCCTTCTAGAGGAATGTGCATATCTTGAGAAACATGACTGATTGTTTAGTATTGAGATTTCTCATTTCCTAATACTGGAAACAGTCACATTTCAAGCTGTTCTTTCTCTTACACAGATTTATCTTTATTTTGTACCACAGGTAGCATGAACAATGCTTGTTCAACTTTGACAGTGGCAAATGTTTAGACTTCAGTTAAGTTTTCATCTTGAATGGTGTTACTATTTTTAGCCCACCTAGGTTATTTGGACTGAAGAAGCAAAGGAGGTAGCACAGAAAGTTGGAAGAATAAACCCTATTGTGTTCCTTATTCAGTTTCTTTTCTCCTGCACACTTTCTTGGACTCAGTTCCTCCTCTTTGTTCTCCCCCACAACCCTTCTCTTCCCTTGTAAATCCACTTGAATGGAGGAATATTTTCTTTGTAGAACAGGAAACTATTTCCAGATTTAAAGGAGGATAGTCTGGAAAACCCATGGGAACAATAGATACTTCAGAAAATAAAACAGAACCCTCTGTTATTATTAGTACAATTTTGTGCCAAAACTAGAATTAAATATCTTGAATTTGTGGGGAATGAGCTCTCAGATGAAGGGTTGCTCATCTGGTCTCTTTTATCACCTAGATGCCATCACCTAGACTCTGTTAGCTCCTCGGAGTGTGGACACCTTTGTTGTCACCACTTCTGAAGATAAAACATTAAAAAAAATAGCTGATCCATTAATAATGTTCATAAAGCAGAAAAATGGCAGTAGAAGATTATATTTGTACCACCATTAATTATAGTTGTATTAAAGCTAGAGCTCCCCATTTACTGATAATGAAAGGATATTTTGTGACATTCTTTTAAAGACAATTATTAACGGGCCAAAAAATCAGCTCTTCCACCTATTGTATATACAATATACATATACATTTGGGTGCTAATGTAGCTATGGTTATTTTGAGACCAGTATAGGCCATTTATTAACCTCACTCCATGTCAAGTGGGGTGCCCTGCCACAGGAACCATCACCTTGCTGAAGCTGCTCGTCTGCATGCACGAGTCTCAGCTGAGGCTAAAGGTAGCAGTCAGAGGAGATCTGAACTCTGCCGAGGGCTCCTCATGCCAAGCAGAGTGTTTTATAGGATTGTGAAATGGTGTGGAGGAGTTAGCGCTGGCTCTGTGGATAAACAAAGACATCCTGTCTCCAGATCTGTTAGTAAGTAGCTTTCCGAAGTCCCGATAGCAATTAAAAAAATGAATCATTTGTCTGTGTTTAATATAACTTTGAAGGTTTGAAATAGAGTCAGGCTGAAATATTGTCCTCTAGGTGGTTACTTAGGGAACGCTTGTAGCTGAGATGAGCGTTGGAAAAGGCACAGGGCTTAGCTTTGAAGTTTTAAGGAAGAGGAAGCTTTTGAGCTTTAAATACAACCATGTGACCACATGAATCAGTCACTACCCAATCGTATTTTGCTCATCCAAGGTTTGCTGTGTTTTAGTTTTTTTTGGAAGTTAGGAGCCCTCAGCATGTGTGTGCCAGTGTGTTTGAGAGGACGTGTGTACGTATGTGTGCTGTGCTCGTCTGCCAGAATAGATTCCCCAGAAAGAGTGCTGCAGAAATCCAGCTGCTTTTCCATTAACAGCCTTGATTTCCAAATGGACTCCAGGAGGATACTTTCTTGAGCTGCCTAGGGATAACTAGCCAATCCAAACTATTTCCTTTTATATGGTTGGCTGTGTCAGCTTTCGGCCAATGGAGTATAGCCTTCTTCCTATTATCATGTTAATCACCCATTGTTGTTTTAGCCTAGAAAGCCCTGCCTAAGCAAACACACACTGGTACAAAATTCATGGAATATGCCTAACATCCACAGACTGGTGCATTTGTTATTATGGTGTTACAGCATGTTCATTAAAGTCCAGCAGGCTGCCTTGTTGCCATTGATGACATGGGAAGTAGTTAAGCTCTTGGTAGCACCTAATTTGTTCTTTCCTCAGCAGGTGCTTGAGGAAATTGGATCCTATGCACAGAGGGGGTGACAGCAACTTCTCTGTTTAACTCAAAACTTCTGACTTATTACTGCTGTCCTAAAAATGGGGTTCTATACCTGGGTGTGGAGTGGAGGCTGCAGAAAAGTAATGTGCATCTAAAAGTACACAAAACGTACCCCAAAAATATTTTCCTTTGGAAGGTTAAGAGGGCGTTGTTTACTGAATTGGGTTTCTCAGTGCTGTTGGTTTGGGGTTCTAATCCATCCCTCAGCTACCTGAGCTTGTGGCCAGCACCCAGAGAGTTCATGTGTGTTCTGCTGCCACCAGCTCTGGCTGTGGGGATGCAGACCTCATGCTCCTGCCTAGTGGCAAGTGTTGCAGTAGGAATTATTCTCCTACTAGAAAGAAGTAGGCACAAAAGGCCCAATTTTTCTAAATTACACATCAAAAGATGTCTATTTAAATAGCATATTCTCATGCAGTGAATAACCATGTGCATCAGACCAAAGAACCATACTTCTGCTTTGGGAAATAAGAGTTTTTCCAAGTGTACAAAAGCCTAGCCTTCATGTTTTTTGGTTCTTTGTTTGGCTTTTTTTTCCCTGAGTTGGATGTCTAACTTGTCAACCTGCATTTTAATTTCTGCAATGGTTTCTTGGATTTTTTCCTGCCATGTTGCACAAGTACACGCATCACTGTAAATCTGAGTGCAAACCCCATTTTCCCTGTGTGAACAAATGGTTCATGTAATTGCCTCTTCACACTGTCTCCTGACTTCTGCAGCTAGGCTTCCCTGGTATGACTTTGAGATGGAGAAAATATAAACAGATTGTACTAGGAAATGGTTCTTTGTGATAATGCAGTTTTTTCATGATTTCTGATTAGAGACCAATACAAAATGCATTTTTTTCCTTCACTTCCCCAAATAACTATAGGTGCTCTGCCTGCTCTATTTTGAACTTAATGAAAGGTGGAGTTTTTTTGAGAAAGTTGATCTTACTCTGAAAACAATTACTTTTCTCATCTTATTTCACTCTGGGGGAATTTTACTGCAATGGGTTAAATGACAGGAGCAATCTCATAATGGCTCAAGTACTCAGTCAGATTTTCAAGTATTGTAATTTGAAATTTTTTAAGTTGAAATTAAAATTTCTTCTAAAGCAGGTTGTTAATTAGATTGTGTTTATGGTCCCAGAAAAGCCTGGCCTGGGGATATATGAGCAAAAAAAGCCTCAATGAAGGAAATTTGAAGCATGTAACATGCTATATTCATGATCACACTTGCTTTATGCTACAGTGCAGTTTTCTCTAATCTCTTTTTGGTTATTAAACAGAAAAAGACCTATCAATGCATCAAGTGCCAGATGACCTTTGAGAATGAGAGAGAGATACAAATCCATGTCGCTAACCATATGATTGGTAAGACATTCTTTACACTAGGCCACTCATTGGCTGCTTGTTTTTTGCTACTCTTTGACATTCACTATTCTAATAACTTGTTAATATTCATGTTGTAATTTATTTTTTTATTTTTCAAGGAAAATGATTTTTATGTAATGATTCTTCAAAGCTTTTTAAATATGTGGTTATAAAAGTGTTACTGCTGAGCTTTTTTCCTTATCCTTTTGAGTCCTCATGTAGCATTTTCATTTATATTAAAATCAAACTTTTGACAGTATCTTCCATTTGATAGCATAAATTTCTCTCTATCTGTGTAAAAAGTACTTGCTGGTTGTCAACCACTTAGGAGCAATTATGTTTCAATTTTGTATGTCATGACATTGAATAGATGTAACTGCTAGCATTTTCCCAGCTAAGTGTGGTGAATTCTTGAGGAACATTGTCAAAACAAAACACTTACTTAGTTATTTCAGTGGGTTTTTTCTACTTTCTCCAATAAATCTGGACTTGAGAAAGTTCAGCTTTTCAGACAGACAAATGTTTTAAAATCAGTGCTTTCTGCCTTCTATGACAGTGCTGTCGCAGGAGTTAGTAAAGGCATTGGTGTAACCTGATGGGTGTATTTCTGCTGCAGCTGTATGATTGCTTCTCTGATGAACACAAAGAAAGGCAATTTTTTCAATGGAGAAATGTTATAAATATATGTGTTGGCCCAAGTGGTCAGTTTTTGATGCATAGACCACAAGAAGGTACTTACACGTGCCACTGTAGGCATGTATTGGATGAGACCCTTCAAGAACCTGACAGTGCTCTCTGTCTCACACATTCATATGCAGCATTTATCTCCCATAAGCATAATGGTTTTCCTTCAGCAATTTTACATTTAGGAAATTATTCTCCCATCACTTCAGGTATGTAACTCCTATTAGCTTTGAAGTGGATTATGCATAAATACCAGAGAGAGAGAAATATGGACTGACAGTCTTCAAACCCCCACCCCCAAATGAAAAACATACATGTCAGTCACAATAATTTGCATCCAAGAGCCAGGCAGGAGTTTTAAGTTAATGTCAAGCAGGTTAAGATAAAGATATCTGAAAATGTTTACTTTTGTAGCGGGTGTTAATGTAATCTCTTGTTTGGAAGTTTGAAGAGTGTTATCCCTGTTAATTGGACCATAGTGATTTCATGTAGTTCCCTCCTAGATTTTAAGAAACAAGTCCTTAGCAAGCTTAGCACTTGTTTCAACTTCATTTGTGATCCAGTAGCTAATAAGTGATTTTTAAATACAAAGGTCATGAAATTAAAGTTCTGCTTGATTAAAGAGGGGAATAATTTGTTTTCTTTTGGAAAAATGTAATTTCTTCATTTTTCAGTAACTGATACATAAAGTTTATTTATGTATATGCCCATAACAGTGCTGTCTGGAATAATATACAATTTGCACACTTAGAAAGTTTTTAGCACCATTGGAAAACAACAGGTGTAGAAGGCATAGGAGGCTCAGAAAGTTGCGGTGCTGCTATTTGTGAAGACTGCACCCATTGTTTCTTCGAAGCTGTACATCAGTTCCTGTAGTATTTGGAAGAACTCTGTATAGTACAAAGGTGCTATGGGCCCAGTTCTGTACGCCTAGAACACTGTAAATACCAGGATGTGGTAAGAAAATGTGTGATAATTCTATGGTGGTGTCGTATCTTCATGTCGCTTTGCTGAGGTACAGACTGAGGATGTCCATTAAGTTAAGGTCATCACTGCTTTTAATGGGTCAGTTTAGGAAAGAGCAAAGTGTAGAAATCTTTAATATGGAGCCAAACTTCTTCCCACTCTGGGCATCTTGGTTCACAAGGCTCCCGGGCCCCCTCTCCTCCAGGACAACACAACTGCTCACAAAAAAAGGTGTTTCCAGTTAGTTTGCTCACTGGTATTTGTTGGTATTTGTTCTTTCCTGGGGTATACTGAAGGGAAAAGGTGAGGCTAGATGACAACGTTTCTCAAGCAATAAATGCTCTGCAGATTTTTGGTGTTTATTTACATAGTCCTGAGTAACAGTAGGGAGAGTGACTAGCTGCCTCTTGTTCTTGCTCCTGTCCCCCTTGGTCATAGCCTGAGAATTTTGTTCCCTTATTCTGATCTTAGGACTTACTGGCACTTGCCTCCTTACTGCTCAGGCTGGTTTATCACTGATAAGGGGTGCAAGAGTTTCCCTTCTCTGTGTTAGACCAAGTCTAGCCAGATGGGCAGTGAGAGAAAGAAGCTAATATAACAGTTTCTGCAACCTAGGTCTAGTTCACAAGAATTATTAATGTCATCATTGTCAACTTAAGATCTACAGATGAGGATTTGTTGGTGCTGGGGGGACACTGAGATCGCAGGGTGAACATGCAGGTGTTTGGGAGACAGGAGGAGCTTGCCTCCACACAGGACTGTATGTCCTCAGGAGCTTAGGGCTGGCCTCATCTCAATGAACTTGTATCTGTCTAAAGTTAAGGTGTCTGGTTTAATATAGTCATTGAGATGCTGTCTGGGGAAAATGAATGATTGATACCAATCTAAGATAAGAGTTTGAGTAGGATAAGCATTTCCAGGGAGAGATTTTTATCTCTCTTTTGAATTTGAGGAGAGCCAAGACAATGAAGTTAGCCTTGACATGTAATTTTTAGGTAAAAAAATCCCTTGGCTTTGATAATCCAAGACCCCTCAGCAGCACTTTCTTCTCATACTTTGAGAAACACAAAATCAATAGTTGAGATATCCTAAGCACTTGCTTACAGTTTTATTCTGTTGAAGTGACTGTCAACAAAGGAATCCCTGTTCTGTAGCAGCAATACCTCTTAAGTAGCAGTGAACGTAATATGATTAAAGAATTCAATTATTTCTGACATCATAGGATTAAAAACTGCATCCAGTAACTTGACTGTGCCTCCCTCTTCAACCTCTCAGATTCTCAGTCTGGAGTTGGAGGCCCTGTTCATAATTCATGGAGGTAGGGGGTTTATTTTTTTCAAAGCAGTATGCAGGGAATTTCCAGTGCTACTCCCACACATTGCTTTGAAAAATTACCCTGCTGCACTCTAGCCCTTCATATCCTGTGCACAAACACAGAGGCACATTGGGTCCTTCACAGCATCCCCAGGGAAGGCGCAGGCTGGATCCATCCCCAGAGGAGGGAAATGGGAGATGTTTTGTTTCAGTTTATGCTGGGGCCTGTAGGAGGGCTCTATGCAGCAGAACAGACCTCCTCAGCTGGAGTTAGCCAGGAAGGGATCTGTTTAGGAAGGTTTTCAGCTGGGGTGGGGGTAGTTCGGGTTGGAATTTTTAGAGAGCAGTGGTCTTTGAAACATTGCACCGATTGGGGCTCCTTTGAAACATTTCCATGCCCACAGAAAGGGGATCCCCCTTTGAAACATTTACAGGCATTGGGGAGTCCACCTGGGACTATATCAAAAACTTTCAGTAGTTCTTACTGCCTCTGTACTCGCTCACCTCCTGTTGCGCTGACCTGGCAATGTTTAAAGCGTCTCCCCCTTATCTCCCCACCTACCTCTGCCTCTGATGTGCCGTCTCTATTAGATGCAGGGGAGGATGGGCCTGCGCAGCCCTGGGCTCTACGGGGGGCACTGAGCAGCCATGGCAGCAGCCAGAGAGTGGAAATCTGTCAGTGCAGCCTCTGCCCAGTGGCTGGGGGAGCCCTGGAATGTCATCTCCATCACAGGACCACTGCCAAGTCCCCTTGTGGGCAGTGCCTGCTCCCATCCTGCACTGCCAAGGGAAATGTGCTCAAAGTCCTGCGCAGGGAAATCAGGGTTAGGCCTAGGGTTTTCCCCATGGATTTTTAGAGCTGTGCTGTTCCCACAGCCAGGCTGGGTGCCCTACTTGATATTTTTCAGGGTGCACAAAATTCCACAGGCTCGTTCTCCAGGTGGGTCAGGTTGCCCATATCAAAGGGAAGTGCATTTGGATCCCTGCCAGAGTTCCCAGCTCTTTGGGTAAGAGAAGTGGACACAGCAGTACTTCTCTCTGTCTCAATTAGATGTGGAATGTTTTCTGTTTAATGTTCAGAGAAGATGAGCAGCTGTCCCAACTCTTCTTTCTCCATCCCTCAAGAAGGTCTCCTGGCAAATGTGCACAAGAAGCTAATCTGGGGTTTGGTTAGTGCTGGAGCGGGGAAAAGAATGATTCCTGGTTTGCGCTCTAACACGGGGATTGCTGTAACATTCCTCCTGCCTCTGGCTCCAAAGGAATGTGAGCATTTGTGGGCTCATGAGAGGCTGTCCCAGTCCTGGGAGCTGAGCAGAGCCCTGTCCTGGTGCTGTTCCTGTCCTTCCCCTGGAACTGCCAGCGTTCCCTGCCAAGATCCAGGAATGAGCACTGGTGAGCAGGGGAGGAGGGACGCAGGCTGGGTGTGTTTGTGATGTGAACATGAGGCCCTGTTTGTGCTCTGGGAGCCACTGGGCACAGAGGGGAGTGCTGAAGGGAAAGCTTCCAGAAGTCACTGAAATTGTTCCATGGTCCAGTTCTTGAACTGCAGTCTGCATAAATTCCTCTCCGTTTGGTGGGATGGCATTGACCAAGTTAAACACCGAGTTTGGGAGAGTTTTCTGAGTACTGCCCCAAGCCACGGCATATCATACATTGTGTGTAGCGTAGGACTCCAAGGATCTTAATTACCTTTCCTGCCCTTAGAGATCATGTTTCAAGTTCTGGAAACACTCTGCCAGAATTAAACACAAAGAGAAGGGAAAACATCCATCCACAGTTACATTTCTTTCAAATGCATACAAGTATTTGAAACAAAACAATGGCCTACTATAGGTTTGTTATTTTGTTAACATTTTAAAATAACATAATATTTTAAAATAACAAAGTAAGTTGGGTGCTTGGAAAAGGTCAAACTGCAATAATAACTACAGAAATAATTTTCTAAAAAGCACCAATTTAGAAAGCTCATTTTATGTTCAGAAGAATTATGTTCAGAAGTTGATACCAAGCTCAGTCACTGAGATGAAACCAGTACAGATGTGAAGGGGTTGAGACAGTACTCAAAATCATGCATAAATCAATATATTCCCACTATATTTTCATTTTCTTTTTAAAAATTTAAGCAAACAGTTTTCTCCTTTTATTTATCATAGTGTTCATAAACTTAGATCCTAACAAAATTGCTAATTTATATATTATATGAATAAAAATTCTGACTCATTTTGGATGGTCTTCAACTATTTCCTGTCACAGTAGATTCTGTGTGCATGTGACAAGGATGTAGGTAAGGATCATTTATGCAGAACTGACTTTTATGTGTGTGAAGAGACTTAGCCCTGGGCATCTCTGATGAGGATGTGAAGCATTTCTTATACTCAGGCCTGATCTTGGGAAGCACTTTTTACCTTGTTCTCATTGAGTTGAGGACAGTTAATGCTTCTCAGAATCTCTCCTGTAATGAAACATATTTTATTTTACATGAAACTGTAGTCAATATTGGAAGAAGGGAAGCTTTAATTGTTGTAAAATTCCTGTTTTTTCAGACCTAAGGACTTCTGTTAGTTAAAGCATATACATGGTAGCAGTGATGATGACATTGTAAAGCACTATCTTAGTAATAGCTTTCAGGCATTAAGGCAAAAAAAAAAGTGCCAGATTGTTTTTGAAGCATTACCTGCAAATTATCAACAGGAACATATTTCTGGACTCAACAGCTGAACGTGTGAATTAATTATGGACACATTAGGAACTCGAAAATGTTTTTTTAACTTTGATGTTTATGAAGGATATTCCAAGTAATTGCTCTTTTAATGCAGAATTGAAGGTACAACCTTCATGTATTTATCGAGCACTTGCTTCAATATCCAATTCTGCGTGGACTTGCCGTAAGGAACAATATGTACTAGGCTTTCATTTTGCAGTGCCTGCCTACTGAGAAAGACTAATTTTAGGAAAAAAACCATTAAGTGTACTTACCTTAAGAGATGAACACATACAGGGTGTCTCCCTCCACACGCTCCTGGGAGCCTCAATCCCAGGGACTGGCTGGGGTCCTGCTGGCCAGCTGCTGCCAGAGGCTTTGCCCCACTGGAGCTTGCTGCTGGCTCGGGCTCCTGGGCACAGGCATCTGCTCATGCCAGTAAGGGTCTCCTGTTATTTTGCTCAGCCTTAAACACCCGGTTTTTGTTGGGGTTTTTTGCATTCGTTAGTTTTAGCATTAACCCCATGTGCAAGTAATTAAATGCTGTAATGAGTAAAGTGTATTAAAGGCTAGAAAGGTTTGTTTTCCAAGACACACTTTATATCAGTGTAGTCACACTGAAACCCAAGTTGCCATTGCTAATAGACAGAAGCATCTCCCTTTGTTTTAGTAAAAAAAAAATTGGCCTTAATATAATCTATTACTTAATTGGTTTCTTTGAAACTTCCAAACATTGTGTTTTTACTGTTCCTTCCTTTCTAAGGCTGGAAAATTGACTATCCAAAATCTTAATAATTTTATCCAGTTGTCCTGTGCAGATGTGGCCTCCTGCAATTGTTATCTATGCATATTTGTTCACACAAATTACTCCATTTCATGAGAATGTATTTTGTTTTCCTTGTTTATCGAGAAAGAAATAACATTTCCCTTAATGTATTCATTCACATATTCCTTTTGCATTTTTCATTTCATTTACAACTTGGTAATAGTAGTTCAGTTTTCACTGACATTTTTATAGCTGCTATGACAACATTCCTGTTTTGCATGATACATGCATAATGGGCAATGATCGCAGTGTTACATTGCTTTCATTCTTTCTTAACTGTGTTAAGATTCCTTACAGCCTCCAAACTCAATTTTCATATGCAGTGATGATTACACCTGTTTAAACATTTTCCTGGTAGTTTCATATTTATTCATAAAGGGAGCAGTTGATAAAACACCTTTTCTGCAATCAGTCTGAGTTTTAAGTGTGATATTTCTTCAAAGTTATCATTAGCGAGCACCTCAGTCTAGTCCCAGCCTTTCAATATCAGCTAGGCAGTGTAGCAAAAAATGCTATTTTCAGTAAACTTTACCCTGTGTAGAAATAATTTTTCTGAATGTGTAACTTGGTCTTCATTTTATTAACTCTATCAACCTTGATAACTGTTGTATGTTTGTATTTAAAAGTCTGCAGAGATACTTTCTGCCTTATTCTCAGGTATTTTGTATGCATATGGCCATGTATTTCTAAGTTCACAAATTTCTGAGCTTTTCTTAGCTAATCTTGAATCTGGAAGAGAAAGCAAGTCCTCACCATATGGGGCTTGGGTTCTCTCTGCAGACAGTGAAATGACTCTGCTTTCTGGTGGAGAGGTCAGCACACCTCTGTGTCCTGCTTTTGAGGAAAATATACCAGAATATTGCTTGGGGGTGGAAGAGAGGAAAAACCCACCACCATTTCTAAGTGCAGTCTTCAGACTTCATATAAATAATGTTTTCAGGACATTGTTCATCTCCTCATGTGAATTGTGTGACTAATGTCTCAATTTTTTCCGTTAAAATTTAGGTGTTGATTTCTTGGTGGGACCTTATTAGCAGGTAACAGTTTTGTCTGGATAATGTAGATGTCATCCCCATTTCTTCTTTATTTACCATTTTGGAAATATCTAGTACCAGTACCACCTTTTTTGACTGATGGAAAACTTAGTGTCTTTTTCTGAAAAATATATTATATACAAGGAATGAATAAAGAACAAAGGAATGAATGTTTAGTGAAGCTGGAAAAACCCCATACTTGGGTTAGCTAGGAATTAGCTTTGGCAGAATTATAAAACACTCTTTTAACCTCCTTGGGGAAACCTAGACAAGGTTCCAGACTGTTTCCTGTCATAGGAAAATGAGAGGAGAATATATTTAATATCAGTAATCTACAGTTAAATTCCTTTTCTGCTTAAAAAGTTCTGGATTTTACTGTTAATGAATATCTGGTTCAATATTCAGCACTTTTGAGCATCAAAAAACATTTATTTTTCTTCTTTTTGATGGCAGGACAGCCCTCTGGTGAATCAGTAAGGGTACTGGTGTACATGTGCTGAACCCTAGCTCTAGTTATCAGGGAAAAAGGGTTTGTTCGTATGTTAAAGGTCTGGAATTGTACCTCCTGTTACTTGGGTGACTTCAAAGTGAGACAGTTGGACTGTTGCCTGTAATTATAGTTCAAACTCAACAGCATCCTTAACCTTGAGGAAGATTTAATCTGGTCTTCTGGAGCAAGAGGTTACCAACTGATATGACCCTTAAAAATTACTTCTGTTTTGTGATAGCTGGCAAGCAAGTCAAATCAGACACAGCCCTCCCTGGATGCTCTGTTTGGGGCACTGGCATCTTTCTGTTTTTAATTCATGGAGGTTCTTCACAACTGATCCTCATGAAGGAAACCTATGTAAACTTTTTAAACACTTGTACCTTTCATTTTTGTTTCAAGACTTCTGGCACAGATAAAGCCTTTGCACAACTGGTCTCTGCAGATGTGCTGCTTCCTTTGTTCCACAGACTGTGTTCAATTTATTAGTAACTTTTGACAGCTTTGTGCCTTTTTAAGAAACAGAAGGGTTTTAATTGAATATTTTGAATTGGCAGACCCATTGTGTGCCATTTTTAAAATTAAATTTCTTTTTTAGTAGATTGCATAGTAAGCTTGAGGAAGGGGACTTCTGGTTGTCCCTGTCCGACTTCCCTGTGGTAATGTTAAACCCTAAAAAGTGGGCAATCATGGTTTTATAAGTGAAAAACATTTTGTCCCGTCCTTTGAAGAAACCCAGAGAAATCATGTATGAATACCATGGTCTTCCAAAGACAGAGCTCTGTAGCCGGCCAAAACACCTCACTGTAGTTCCACAGTCGTCTTTTTCACCCATTTCATGGAATCATCAAATCATTATGGTTGGAAAAGACCTCCAAGATGGAGTCCAGCCTTTTACCAAATTCCACCTTGTCAACTAGACCAGAGAACTGAGTGAGTGCTATGTCCAGTTGCTTCTGGAATATTTCCAGAGGTTGTGACTCCACCACCTCCATGGGCAGCCTATTCCAATGCTTACCCACCCTTTCAGTGAAAAAATTCTTCCTGATGCTCAGCCTGAACCTCCCCTGGCACAGCTTGGGGCCATTTCCTCTTGTCCTGTCTGTGTTGCCTGGGGGCAGAGCCCAGCTCCCACCTGGCTGCACCTTCCTGTCAGGGAGTCCTGGAGAGCAGTAAGGTCCCCCCTGAGCCTCTTCTTCTCCAGGCTGAGCCCTCCCTGCTCCCTCAGCTGCTCCTCATTGGGCTGACTCTCTGGATCCTTCACCAGCTCCACTGTTATTCTCTGGACAGACGTCATCTCCTCAGAGTCTTCACTGAACTGAGGAGGCCAAAACTGGACACAGGACTCGAGGTGTGGCCTCACCAGTGCCCTGTATGGGGGGAACAATCTCTGCTTTCTGTTTTGAGGTTTGTCCTGATGGCACAAGCCCAGGGACAGATGGAGTGAATGAGGTGCAGACCTCATGGGGAGAAGCTGAGCCGTTTTGCCTCCTGCGTCCTGTAGGAAGCGGCCAAAACCAATTTGGTCCAGTGTTTCCTTCTTTGGCACCTCCTGAACTGGTGGAGAAAACTACAAAAGATGGCACTAGGTAGGAAGTGCACCCTGCTGATGTGTTTACATCACTGCTTTAGTCACTCACAGCCCGTTTGGGATTTAATCCTGCCTTCATCTACACATCATCCATCATCTGGTGGACAGCAAAGGCCTTAAAAATGACCAAATCTCTTGATCACTGTGTGTGTAACTGGGAAGTGTTTAGATTTTATGATGACCTTATCCTGTCCTGTATTCACAGAGTTTTTTAGCACAGCTCAGGCTAGGCAGAGCCTTTGGTTTTAGGTTTTACTGCAGGTAGAGTTTGGGTGTTTTAAAGGATCAGCACCAACTAGCACCACTGGCGTGTCCTCTGTTGTTATGTTTTGCACACATCAGCTATCCTGTATTATTGGGGTATGGACAAATAGTTTTTAAACCCCGTGACTGTGAGTTATATCCAGGAATAAATATTGGCAACAAAAGTTAAATGATGAAACCTCATGTAATGAACAGTAACTGATTCAAGCTGGGCCGGATATAGATAGCTAAAGTTGAAGGAAAGAAAGTATTCCAGTGACATTTTTCTCCTTGTTTAACTTTCTAGTTAAGAAATTCCATTTTTATTCCCCTTTTTCTTAAACAATCAAACAAACAAAAAACCCCAAAAGATGCAAGCAACTTTTGATTCAGCATTTTTTAAAAAATCTATGGTTTGGGGTGAAAAAAAAAGAAAGCAAAGAAACCTTCCCTATGCCTTTAAAATATTTTTAAACTGGTAGTAGCTGTGTCTTCCCTTACAAAACATCAGTGGAGAAAATTTCCTTCAAAGACTAATTCTAATGTGCCAGAGACTGAAGTTAACAATGTGTTAAACCTGAATGATCCAAGAGATGGGGAATTTAGATCATGAGATGTTATTTGCTTAATTTACTTTATGTAGCATTTGAAAATCTAGATGGACAATGTAACTTTTTAAAATCTAAACCTTTTTAATTTACATATCTTTTGACTTAGTTCAATGAAGAAAAATTTTAAAAATACGGTGAAAAAACAATCTATAACTTTTTTCCTGTAATTACAAGAATCTGAAAATAATGGCCTGACATTAAAGTCTGTATTTTTTTAATAATTTTCTCTTGTCTCTTAAAAAAAAAAAAGGAATCATATTGTACTATCCCATAGTTATACAGAAATCCAATACTGTAAAAATATGTGAGGTATTGGAAAAGTTAAATATGTTGTTAAAGCATTATTAATGGAAAAGATAGGTTCTCTTCATATTTTCACCAAAACTTGTAAGGATTTATTTTTGTTAGTGTTGTTAGTTTTTGTTAGTTGTTAGTGTTTAACAGTTTAATATCCACTGTCAGGGTAAATCATTAACTACTGAGTGGTTTGTGGTATGTGCCCTTGCACTCCCTGCAACCTCAACATCACTCTGCAATTTTAAAGAAGAAATTTGTCATGGAAGCTTGGAGACCAGATTTTAGCTAAGACAAAGGTGGGGCTCTGTTACCTCTAGAACTGTGACTTGATACTCCTTTATTATTAATAAGTGAAAATATTGAGGTTCGATTTCTCCTTCCAGTGGAAATACTATTAGATCATAAATGTACAAGGTCTAATTCTATCTATCTTGCATCTTTGTTCTTGTTTGAACATGACTTACCAGGAAAAGAACTCCAGAGACCCCAAATAAGTATTTTAAATGGCCTAGTCAAAGAATTTTCCCATTTTCCTAAGGCTTAAATGGGGGAAGCGGCTGCCATTTGCAAGCTAGCAATACAGTAAAAGCACATCATTGTACACAACATTTTATTTGGACAGCTGTATAAAAATGGCAACACACTGTGAAATCCATTAACAGCAAAACATGTTAAATTCAGCAAAATGCATCTCATGTGGAACACTGAATAAGAAATTATAGTCTGAGTTTTACTAGCTGGTTATCAGAGTTTGTCTTGAATGAAGAAAATTGAATTTTTTTCCATATGTCTGCCTGTAATAACAGTGAACGCTGTACAGTGGGTTTGAAACCAGTGTGCACCTGTAAATTCTTGCCCCGCAGACTCTTACGCAAGGGTTTTGCAAATCTAAATATCCCTGAGGAGGCTAAAGGAGGGCAGTTTTCACTCAGGCAAGTACCTCTTACTGCATGTTGGGTCCCACCCGCACTCACATGAATAACTGGGTTCAGAAACATTTGTAGGGGAAAGTTCTAGGGGATGTAGGAGTAAGAGCTGAAACTGGGAATAAATGCATCCTTCCCCCCTTGGCTGCCTGCTGTGCCAGTGAGGACTGCAGTCTTACCAACCAAGAGCAGGTCTTTTGCCTCATCAGGGATTTCCATGGGTGGATTTTGCTGTGCTGCATGTAGGAAGACTTTTCACGGTTAATCAATAGCATTTAAAAATTCAAAACCCCTCTCCAAAGTATTTTGCATTTCCATTGTTTGTACTGTTTAACTAGGAGATGTTGCTCATCAAGATAGGATGCCATTAAGTATTCTGGTAGAGAAAGAAAAAATGAGTTTACTCTTGCCTGGTAGAAAATGAAACAGCCATGTTAACTTTAGCTCTAATCATGAGATTAAAAGTCTAATGGGGAATTATATCATTTTCACTCTTCAAAGCCAGCATCAGTGACCTTTGGAGAGTTTTAACTTTAATAGCCTAATGATTTCTCTTCTAGAAAATGGAAAAAACAGTTCTTTCCTTGACAAGGAAATGAAAAGTGGATGAAAAAGGCAAGCACAAGTAACAGTATGCTGGAGCAGGCTAAATGACTTTTAGTTGTATTCAGTACAGCTTGTGTGAGATGGTTCCCAGGCTTTTTTATCCAAGGCACTGGCTGCTCTGAAGGGAGACAAACAAATGCCAGGCAGAACCATGGGGCTGGGGGACAGTGTGGGGACAGTGTGGGGATAGCCCTGCTCCTTCACCCCGCTGGCCCGTGGCGGTGACAGCTCTGACCAGCAGGGCTGAGTGTGCACACCACGCATCCGGAGCAGGTCTGCTGTTGTGTGGGGCTTGTTTCCTGTGCAAGAGCACTGGAATTTCTCGTTCCAGTTCCTGTTTGCCGCGTTTGCGAGCTCAGGCTGTTGCTCTTTTGCCAAGCTGGCAGCACGTGGGGGGAACTTCCTGCACAGGGGATGTAAAAGCGATTCTCTGATTCTTCCTCTGCAGCCATTGGGAGATAAAAGCCAGGACATCAGGGACTGCAAAGAGGGAGCCAAATTATATTTATAATATTAAAGTGAGTGCATTTGTGGTTTTGCCATTCTCCAGGGTTTTTCATAAGTAGAAAAACATGAATTAGCATTTTCCATTTCCATATATTGACTGGAAAAATAGCCTGCTCTCAATTAAGACCTATAGCTTTTGGGATGTATGCAACAATTTTATAAAATATTTACAGCAAAATTTGCATTTTACATAGTATTACAGTTTTTCTTGTGTTTAGTAGAAAGGACTTAGGCCTAAGAGAGGAAATGCATCCAGCGTACCAAAAGGGAAATATATCTAAAATTAGATTGTTAGTATTCACAACAAGGAATGTCCAGTGCTGACTGTTACCTCCAGTAATTACTGAAGGTCGCTTTGCCCCCCAGCTATTTGTTACAGCCACTGCAAGGACCATGCTCCCTGTGCAGAGCTATCACTATCCCTTTAAAACTGCCTTTGGAAGCGACTGGAGCTTTGTGCTAGACAGATAAGTAGAACATTTTTTACCAAATGTAAATGCGCACTGTAAAGAACATAGCTATTTCCTGGATAATTTGCAGTTGTATATTTTATGTTAATTTCACCGAAAATATTGCACCCCTGCCAGGTTTAGTAGAGGCTCACTGTGATATGAATAATTTCTAGCGAATCTTTTTTTTTCCTTCATTTAAGATTTGGCACCTTTTTAAGATTTTAATAATAGCAACAAGGAGGAAGATTTAGAACAAGTGAAACATTAGAGCCAAAGAAATTCACATTGAGAGCTAATGTAAAATAGCAAGAATAATTACATGGAAAACAGTTTCCACAGATGTTTTTCCTTGTAATGTAATAACTATTTACTAAACTGTTTATTTTAGGCCCTTGGTTTACAATAAAATATTTATACATGCTCTGCTGTAATAAAAAAATATTGACAAAATACTATAGAGATTTTTAAAAGACAATTAGTATTTCCCTGTCTGGAAAGTGAACACAAGAGAAGCAGCACCAGCCCTTGCCATGCTTGCTGAGAGGAGATGCAGGGTTAGCAGCAGCATCTCTCGTGGGTTTGTCTGTGCTTGACTCTGGTAACAGGGAGACTCTGGACTTATGGCACTCCACAGGGTAACTTACTGAAGAACATGAAAGCCAACACTCTAAAGACTGCAGAAACAATCTTTTTCACTTCTTTGCAGTAAGGAAATCTTTATTCCATTCCTGAGTTATTACACAATGAGGTTATGTCTTGTCTAAGCAAAATGTGCCTGTTTTAGGAGCAGGTTTAAAGTTCAGGATGCCAGAATCCTGAATCTTGTTCTTTAAAAACAGTGTGGGACAGTGACATCTCTGAAGCACTGCCTGTGGCATGTTTAAAGCTATTGCTTTATCCCGACTGAGCCACATCTGTCATACACCTATTTCATAAAGCTCCTCACGTGCCCGTGGAGTCTGTACATTGGTACACAGGGACTAACCACCTATGCAGATAGAGCAGTGCCTTAGGGTGCTGAAATCATAAATTCAGCAGTACTGAAAGGTCTACGGATTATACTTTCCACACACAGTCTTAAAATGTCTGTTCTTCTGCTCATAAATGTATAGAAGAAATTTTATTTTGAGGTGCCAATGGCCTTACCTTTTAAAATCTTGAACACAGGATAGTATCCTGTAAGAAACTTCAGTTCCTCTGCCTGCCAGTTTCATAATGAAAGGATTTATTTTTTTTCTTCAGAAGTTACTGTACATCCTTTACTTAACTCCAGAGTGCTGGCATGCAGTAACTTTAAAAAGAGGCCTCCAGGACGAAAGAGAAAATACCTTTAGCTTCATGGATACAGACCTCACTGTCTGTGTGCATTTGGGTACCACCAGCATGTTAGTGCAATCTGAAGTCTGAGTAAAGACTGCATGGCTGGATCTGAACAGCCAACATTTGGGAAGCAGGATGGTTTCAAAATGTAGATATGAATCCATATTTAGCAGTTCAGGCTCTACTTTCAAGTAGACAATTCCCTTGAGTTTCCAGGCTAGCTAGCAAGTTGTGAGCTTTATCATGGCGGAAGAGACAGGTTAGCTGCCTTGTGGAGTGATTTGAAAAATGAATCTAAAATATATCTATGAACTTTCTTTCTTGGTGAAACTAATAACACTCACCTGTTTAAAAATCAGTGGGGTGATTACACAGATTTTTGTCATGCTGGGTTCTAACATGCGCAAAAAAAGAACAGGGCAGAGCAGAAAACAGCAAGCTTAAGAACTAAAACTGAACAAAAGAGGGAGCTAAGAAATCTAAAATGTTCAGTTTTAAGGCAGGATAGTCATAGTTACCAGATGCCTTTTGTTGTAAACAGACTTTTTTTCGTGGTTGACTCTTACAAAGAGGCCAATGCACGTGAGAGGTTTGTGAGCCTTGTTACTGTCATGCCATACGAAGCCATCACGTCCCAATCCCATGGTTTGCCCTTGTAGAACCTTACCACAACAGCTTTTTGAGAACTAAAAATTGGCTTTCCACGTGAAAGTCTGCATAATTTAAAATCAAATCTCAGTAAGAAAAATAGGTGGTGTAATATGTGCAATATTTTCTGTAAGTTACACCAAAGTTGGGTTCTTGGCTTTTAGCCTTTCCTACCTTCCTGCCCCTGCACTGCTGACACACTGCAGAGTGCTGCCAGGTTGTGCAATTATTTCAGGGCAGCTCATTTTGAGTCATTGGTAGGGTCCAAAGCTAGCATTGAGGAAAACAAAGGAATTTGTGCTTGGAAATCAGCGTTGCTCTGTACACAAGAATTTCTTTATTTTTCAAGGGCTATTTTATTGTGTAAGCTAATGATTTTGTTTTCAAGTTATATTCCCAGGGGCATGGACATCCAGGATAATCAAGGATGTACTTTTAATACCGATCCTGCAATGTTAGGTCTCTGGTGGAAAAATTGGCCCGACTGCAGGGCTTGAGCCTTGAATTAACCCCTGCTTGGAAGAATTGTTGATTTCCTGGTGCTGAATATATTTGTAAATTGATACATATTACCTATGTGTAAATTAGTTCCAATGAAAGTAAATTAGCCAGTTCTCTTCCCACACGCATTTTAAAATGCCACTTACTGTTTATCACAGTAGAAGCCATTATCTCTGTTGGCAATTTTGAAAAATAAGTACATCTGCCAGGGTTCTGCCAGGGTTCTGCCCTTCATTGTCTTAACCCAGCTCACCTGGCCCTCTCTGCTTCCTCCAGCTCTGGCAGCAGGCTGGCACTCCTCTGCCTGGGAAAGCTCAGCTCATAGATCTCTCTCCAGCCCAAATTGGATGTCTTTTCAACTGAAGTGAGAGTACAGCATAGATATGTAAAGCAGAAATGTGGGTCTGAGAGAAGAGGAGGGCATATTTTGGAATTTTGAATTGCCTTTTTTTGGCTGTGGAGAGGAATTAAGAAATTACACGCTTAAATTGGGCAATGTTATTGGTAATTCTGCATGGAAAAGTATTTTAAGAGAGGTACATTAAGGAGAAGAGCAAAAAAGCACATGTAGAGGAAAACTGTGGAAGGTTTGAAAATCCATGTGGTATGAGTTATAATGCAACCCTTTCAAATAGTCTCCAAAAGCATTCACCTAGTATCCCTACCATGTCCCTGCATGTAATGAAACAACTGGCAGAGAGCATTATTTTAATAAAGTATTGGCTGTTGGTGTGTCTCATACTGGATCAGGAAAAGAGTTCAGAGGAACAGATATTGCTGAAGAATCTGTCTCCAATTTTCCCTTGGAACTGTGCTTCTAGGGCTTTTAAAGGTTTATGTATTTAACATTGCAAATCTTCATTTTAGATTTTCATTTGCTGCTTGGGATTTTTATTAATTTTGCAGTGTTCATTTAAGTTGATCCAGCCCTTTATATCATTTCCAGCTTGAAATATTAGTTCAGAGATAAGCTTTGTTATTAAATGCTTAATCTTGAACACTTGTCTTATTTGGTAAGAATTATCTCTGAGAAGTAGGCAAAGAGAAGTTGATTGCTGTGGTTTTAAAGCAGCTGTAACTGGAGTAGCCCAAGTACTAGTTTACAAAGGTTGGCATCCCTTCAGTTTGCCATCGCAGCAGCTGGACTTCATTAAGTGCTGGTGTTAATTACTGGGAGAGTGTTGGTTCGGTATGTGAGCAGCAACACTTGGGGTGACACACAAAGTAGGAAAAGGGTCACCTTGAAATAGAAGCTTTAAAAAATCCTGAACAGACAAGGCAGGGCTGCCATTAATTTCAAAACTGCATTTAGTTCAAAGTTTTTCAGCAAACAGTGAAATAAGCACTACTGTGCAGCAGTGAGGAATGGCTTAATTGTGTGTGCCATTGAGGAGGCAGGAACGGAGGCGAGTGCTGGGGAACTTGCCCCGTAAGAAAGGAAGACGTTAGTGTTGTATTTTCTGTGCGTGTTGTGTGAAAGAGAGGGAAAATTCTCTCTGTATTCTCCAGAGTTTTCAAGCCATATGCAGTATAGTTTGAGGAGGAAATATTAATAATTTCTTATACTGTAAATAGTATTCTATGGAGAAAACCTGTTAAGGGTTTGTATCTAAGGAATGTTTAGGAGATGAATGTAATGGAGTAAAACATAAAACGTGGTAGCATAATACTACCACATACTCTCCATTGCTTGGAAATGTTGTGTCCCAAAGCTGATGGCATTCAGGCAAAGTGGGCCAAGTCCAGCCCTGGTGTAAGCAGCTGGTGGTGCACCCAGCCCAGTATCCCACCACGAGCTTAAGCAATAGCGAATTTTTATCTGCGTCTTTCACCTGGCAATTGTCTGGATGAGGAGCCAGGTGCCCGGGCTGGAAAGGGTGCATGTGAGGATGTTGGAGGAGAATTAGGTTATTACATTTCCTCCTTAATTCTTCATCAGGGCTGCCGCCTGTATTTTCTACAGAAAAATCAATGCATTCTGATTCTGTAATTTCCCATGGTGCCTCGCCGGGCGCACGGCGTGCCGTGGGAGGTGACATATCCGGTCATGGCAGCTTGAACTCTTTTTTCCAGTGAAAGAATTCATTGGAATTTCACAACCTTTGCATGCTTTTGTGAAAACACTCATTTGTGTTTGCGCCAACCTGCTAATGGCGGATGCCGGGGCTTGCGAATCCCACCTACATTCGGTGCTCGTTATGGCATGGAATGTGCCGTTAATAATGCATCTGTGAAACTCAGCTGCGAGGGAGCCAAGTAATTATCCCACCGTAGCGTTCCCTGCTTCAGTGTCATCACAACTGGGGCTTCATTAAAAGTCCTAACAGTAGAGATGTTGTGTGGTGCAGCCTGTATATATATTTTTTCATTTAAATTATCAGCAATGCCATGGCTCAGAGGTAATTTGACTTTTTGAAACCGTGGAGCCCCTGTGAATTTCCTTCCTCCTCTCCCTCTCGCAGCCGCACCAGCTGATCAGCCCCAGAAGAACAAAAGGTTTATCTGAAGCTATGAAGCATATATTCACCAGCTTCTGGCGTCTAGATAAAAAAAAAAAAAAAATCAAAGTACTCCATTGAACATGTTAATACTGAGCAAAATGCACACAGCCAGACACTAAACCTTTACAGGGATTTAGGCATTTGAAAAGTGATACTCTGATCAGGTCTTGAGTTAGTTTCCTTAGCATAAAGTAAAGCAGAATCATAATATAGATTTTTAAATAAATGGAAAGCTTAACATTCCCCCCTCCCCCCTTTTGTTTTATTTCTTTGTCTGGTTTCTGTCAGTCAGGCAGTAACAAAATCTTGGGCAAAGATAATGTAAACTGTAGTGGAAGTATTTTCCCTTTTTAATATCATATTCTTCCAACAGAAAATACAGTATGAATCTCTGGCATAAAAATAAACGGGCATGAAGAACAAAAGCATCTGTGGCTCCTTACAGGTCTCTGAGGAAGTTTGAGATGCTTCTAAAAATTATTAATCTGG